>JXOV01002248.1:0-34887 GCA_001014945.1 Clogmia albipunctata
GTCCATACAGCATTTTGACAAACCTTAACTGAGCTGGTCTATGCTCCAGACATGACTTGAGTTATGAGTGCAATTATTTCGTCTCCATTCGGACAATTCATTGCCAAAGAGGAACTTTTTATGACAACAATGATACGATCCAGAAATTTTGCGGATTAATGGCGATTTTCAGCGTTTTTAAACCCTTTGAAAATGGGGAGTTTTATTGCACTTTAAGAGAAGCCGGAGTGTGTCGCTTCTGCTGAATGATTGCTCCTCAGCTCAAATTTACTAGCCACAATAGTGTTACCAACCTTTCAATATTTAGAATTTATTTCCGGTTAGGGTGAGCAGCAATTTATATTCAAATAATATATCAATTTATTCAAAAATGTTCAAAACGTGATGAAAAAGCTTCTTTTTAAATCACAAAAATTATTTTAGAAAATTTAAAGTAAAAAAAATAAACGAAATTGATCTCATTCTTAACAAAAATATGAAATAGTTAAAAATCGAAATATTTGAACAATTATCGGTCCATGTAATAGGGACTTATTTCTTGAACTAAAGGAATGATTGTTATGACCCCGATTTATTTTATTATGATCTTCCCCTATTGTGGTGTATTATCCATTTTCTAACTAGGACATAAAAATTGTCTTTGGTCTAATTTTTTAAGATTTTCATTAGTCAAAAATACTGTTTAACACAAACGATTATAAACTCGCCTTTGACTCGTGTTTTCACGTCTTGTTATTTAAAAAAATGACATTTCAATCTGGAAATAAACTACTTTTATTCGTCTTTAAAATACGAGGGTGTTCTGAGAAATAATTAGCTTAACTCCATGTGGCACTGTTATCGCAAAATCTAACTGTTATATAGCATTAAACACCCCCAATATCATTTCTGCTAAAATTACACGCTAATTGGACAAATAGTTTTTTTTAATCAATAGTGAAAGTTAACGTTTTGAAGTTTATTTAAAACATGGAAAAGAAACAATATCGATCGGTGATCCGATTTTTGAATTTGAATACTACTCAAGAGGAATCGTAATACTGAATTAAACGACTCCATTTTGCGAAGGAAATATTGCAATTTGGTCATGATTTGGTCGATTCCAACCTCTGTATTCTCTAACCCTTTTAGATTACAGATTAAAACAATATGAGCTAGTTCAAGAATTTAAATACCTAGGTTTGTTAATTAACACGGAAGGCAGCTACACCAACGAAATTAAAAGAATAATTAATATGACAAGAACCGTCATGACCATGCTGACAAAAATATCTTCAAAATAAACAAGATGAGATTAGTAAAAAGTCTTGTATTTTCTATCTTTTTATACGGTGCAGAGACCTGGACAATATGAAAAGCAGAAAAAATTAAAATTGACGCTTTTGAAATGTGGTGTTGGAGACGAAAGCTTAGAATATCTTGGACCGAACATAGAACGAAAATTTCAATTCTGGAAGAATTAAAGTATCACAGCGATTATCATCTGTGTGTCTTCAGCGAACCCTTCAATTTTTTGGACATATTATTAGACGACTTAACGGAAGCTTAGAACGGCTAATAGTTATTGGAGACATAGATGGAGTGCGATCGAGAGGTCGCTGCCCTTTTAGATGGTCTGATCCAATTAAAAACATAACAGGATCATTCTACACGACACTACGAGAGGCAGAAGACCGAGGAAAAAGGAAAACTATTATTCAAAAAAGCATGATATATCACGATCCCCAGCAATGAGGAAAACGAGAGAGAGAGGAAGAGAGAGATTACAGTCTACTTCCATAAGGTCAAAATACTTGGCTGAAAAGTAAGTCGAGTTTATAGCTTATCGCCGCCAAATGAGTCTATTTTATAGACTTTTGAAAAACAAGTTTTTAAATGAGTTAAGAAATATAATAGAAACGTTGATTATTGTATATGGAGCTCCAAGGAGATTATGTTGACAAATAAATTATTACGTTTCCAAAATTCATTGCTTTTTACAAAAATCTAATTATTTCTCAGACCACCCTCGTATATTATGTACATTGTACATTGACCTGGACCCACACGTCAAGACTTGGTGGAGTCTCAGCAAAGCTTTTCCACTATATTTATTAGTTGAGATACGACAACTCACACGTCCTTTCCTTGTATTTCATCTCAATTTTATTCCACTTAAATTAAAGTTGAATGAGAGTAGACACTAAGATAATTTGTGCAACAAGAATGTTATGGATAACTATAACTATAACAAAGAAATAAAAACTCTTTCTAACAAGACAGGGCTTTTAGAGATTTAAATTCCATTAAAATTAAAAACAAAATAGTTATTTGTGCTACAAGGGCGTAAAGTCAACGAGTTTTTAGCGAGTGTGAAACATTATATACAGATGACTGTTGAATTTGACTTTCAGACAAATTTGTTTGATAATCTATGACATTTTTTCACTTATGAAATAAAAATTCAAAATTTTCACTGAGTAATCAAGTGAAACATTACGAAACTCAAATGGATATCGAAAAGCGTATGTTTCGATACGGGCGTTCAAAAAGTAATTTAAAATAATTGACGTTTTCTCGTCCTAGTCAAAAAGTGACACTCAATTTAGACATTGAGCTAATTTTTTTAGGATATCATGAATGCTACGTACTTAGAACCAAACAAATTTTCTGAAGAAAATCGCCAAGAAAATATTGTCAACCCTAAATGCACTTGCACAGCTGAATGGTTCAGGAATCGATCAGAGCTTGGTCCACAAACAGGAATAATGGTTAATGACTGGAAATTACTTAATTTGAAAACGACAAGCAGTTGTCATCATCTTTATGGGGAATTGGATTTCAAAAGGAGAAGATACTTCACTCTTCCTTGGAAGAACCCGGATCCGTCCAATTCACTGAACTGTATTTATTTCTGTGGTATGTAATTACTACTTATTGTATCATGTGTGTCCCAAAGAGGAGATGAGGAATTTAGCCCTAATTTCAGGGAACACAAACAAAATTAATTAAAACAACAACAAAGCAATTTTCTCCCCTGAACTTTCTCCTTTATTACAAGACAAAAGGAAAAATCCTAAAATTACCTTATTAATGGACCGATAAACAATACCTTATTTTAATGGGATTTGCCAAAGGGGAGTTTTTATCTGAATATAATAATTAATTCTTATTTTTGAGAAATCTAGTACACGTATTATCTTTTTATATAAATAAATTTTTAATAAAATAATTATCTATATACTAATTGCTCTCAAAGTGAAATGTCAAAACTTTTCATTGCAAAATTTCGTTTCAATTAATATTTTTTTGTGAATTTGTAGTGATAGTGTTATATTATTTTATACAATTTTGTTGAAAAATGTTTACATTATATTAGCCAATCAATGCTTCCTCTAAAAATGGTTTTATAATCGTACATTATTGAATAATAGTTATTTATGTTAGGAGTGTGTGAACCAAAGGTTTTTTTTATTATGAGTAATTTTTTTTACACGACGAAAGAGTGTAAAAATTTTTCGAATAATTAAAAAACCAGGATAATATTTGTTTCTGTGAAAAAATCGATGTGTCAAATCAGCTCACAAATAAATTTGACTAAAAAAGGAAAAAATTCAATTTAATTACCGAATTCCGTTCCAAAATAAGATGGATTAACTGACGATTCTCAAAAATTGGGCTCAAATGTGTAGATATACTAAAAAATTAAGTGAAACAAGCATATTCATATTTAAACCATTCGAACTCATTTCAGGTCCAGTTTTTAGGATTTAACAAAAATAGCTTCCGCCAACTTCATTTTAAGCAAAATGAAGTTGGCGGAAGCTATTGGAACATATTTACGTATAGTTATTAAATAATCTTGGATATAAAAAATAAATCGATTAATATGATAAATATGATTTGTCTTTCGTCTTCCAAAACAGTGAAAAAAGTACTTTTTTCACTCAAAGCAGTGAAAAAAGTACTTTTTTCACTACTTTTGTGAACTAGAATTTCACGTACTGAGATTGATGAACAAATGAGGCACTTCACATACAGAATTGCAAAAAGTATTTTTCAATACCGGCAGACAATTACAAATCGTGTAAATATACAAAATTAGTACTTTTACCAAAATTCAACTACTAAAATTTATAATTTTTTATCTTAGTAGCGTAGAATGAAAATATATTTTGACAGTTGTCATGTCTCTACAATAAAGTAGACTTTGACTTATTAATCAATTTATATTTCCCATTAAATGACAAAAATAAAATTTTGTTTCAAATGTTGGTTCTTGCTTTTAAATGTAGTTCAAATGATGAATGCTATCACAGGAATATCAGTGATAAAGTTTCTTTTCCTTTTCAAAAGATTAATTTATTGTTTTGATAAGACAAAAATTTTAAAAGAAAAATAATGGTAACTAAACAAAACTCGGATATAATTTCCTAAACCAAATAATAGTAAAACTACTCTAAAAACTTCTGAAATGCAATTTTGCAAAACAATATTTTATGGGATTTTATTGTTGAACGAAATGACAATCATTTCTCAACTAAATCACTGCCAATTTTACGGCATAGAGTTTCGTCAAAACCCGGAAAAAGGAAAGAACTTGGGCAATAAATTAAGCCACTATCTCGATTTATGTCCCCCAGCACAACTCAATCAACCAAAATTATTTCCCAAAGGGAACATTAATCGAAAGCAAACATATTAACATCACACTGTGAATACTCACTCTCCAGCACAACAGGGTTCTCTATTGACATGTCACAAACCTAGAAGAGAAACAATCTACGCATCTCATTCAACTCAATATTTAAGAACACACAGTTTTTTTTAAAGGAAAGTAATTAATAAAGAAAGTTAAGAAATTTAAATGAAAAACATTGAAATATAAAATTAGTTTTGGACGAAGAACCCGCTCGGGGATTATAGCCCTTATTCACATATAAATATATGAATAAGATCAGTGTACAAATGCACGAAAACTTATCAACAGGTGTATGGTGGAGAGCCATACGGCTCTCATCGTATATCGCCCTAGCTCTCCCTTCCTAACTCAATTGCTGGCCCTATTAAGATATATGAAAAATTTCTTTAATGTGTTTAATGATGGGACAGGATAAACGTTTTTATTAGGCTCGCCATTCGGCACCGCACACTAGAGCAGTATAGGCCTACCTACTTTTCAGAAGATGTTCAATATTAGCAATGATTAATATCCTGTTCCGAAATGAATTCTTATAGGAAAAATTAGCAAAAGAAATTTTGATATTAGAATGAGGAGGTAATAAAAGGCATCAAGGACATTGCATTCGTGATTAAAAGAACTGATATCTTAATTTCATGCATATTAAGCATTTTACAAAAATTTTAAAATTATTTCTTTATGTATTTTAATATTTTTTAATAGTTATTTATACTATAAGGTCGACAAAATAAGGCATTATTAAACTCAATGGTTGTTTTATGCCACGAACGTGACGAGTGCCTTCAAGAAAGCCCGAGTGTTTAATAATGCTTATCGACCGTGTTTTATACAATTATTTTGGCATTTTTAAACAAACCAACCAAAAATATTTTTTAGTTAATGCAGTTTAAGAAAATGTACTTTTGAATTTGATTTTATCATAACATTCGTTTTCTTGAAATCAAACTTTAAATTTGTTGTCTCCCTCACATTGTTTTTTTTTTTACTTTTCTAATTCCATGGGAAATTGGAGAAAACTATATCTTGTTTTCTTACTCGCACATAGGAAATATAACGTTATCTTTCAATTTATACTTTAAATTCAAACAATCCGTGATGGTTTGTTTCAAAGAGAAATCCCATATGCATCTATTTTAAAACGTTATATTAAAATTTTATTGTAAAATCATCCACAAATACAGTTAAACCATACAAAATGACACTGACGTTCATATAATTTTTTTGGATTTCTTTCCCGGAGGTCACAATTTAATAATTATGGTTCTTTTTTCAGTGATTTAAAGAAGTCCTTAAAGCACATGTGCTATAAAACGTCTTTGATAGATATTTTAGTGTCATTTTGATATTATGCATAAACAATTATAAATTTTAATTATTTTGTTTAATTAGGAAATCAAATTGCATAATTGGAGGACTATAATATTCAATCAATGGTATTGAAATACATGATACAATTTGCAAGTCATTAGTCGTGAAATCTAAATAAATAATAATTCAAAAGTTTCTGAAAAAATATACTTACCCCAAAAAAGTTCAACAGAGCCTAAAGGAAGAAGAACTGTAAAAATAACCTCCTGAAAAGCAAATGTAACAAAATAATTTCAAAATAATAAAATGCAAGGTCTATTATACACAGACAAAAATTTATTTATAAAAAACACAGAAAAATTTACAAAAAATCGTCACCATCTGACTCTGTAGTTCTCTCCAACGCGTCGAAACTTATATTCAATTCTTCGAGTATTTTTTTGAATGGCTGGTTGAAGTCCACCTTTTGTCCCGTGTTGAGAGCTCTAAACAGCACTTCCGCATAGTTTCTCAGCAAGACGTTCTCCAGCCTCGTCACCTGAATCAGGTCGTCTAAGTCTTTGGTTTGCTGGTCCAACTTCCTCACCCGTTTAGCCAGTTCCCTCTCGCCAATTCTGGGCTCATTCATTCTGTCGTCGTTGTCTTCAATTTGGTTTACGGTGAAGACTGTGTAGTCCTTCACCATCGTCGTAGAAGATTGAGGAATCTCGTCCTCGTCGACGCCCTCGTATGGGGTCCCTTCCAGATGAGAGACACACCGGATCTCCTCTTCTTCCTGCTGCTGACACTGGTGGTTCTTGTTTTCCATTTTGAGAATTTTAAACTTGGTTGAACTTTTGCTAATGATCACTTCAGAGACTTCTGATAAACTGTGGAATATTTTGGATTTGCTCAGGTTTTATACCTTCTTGAGAAGACCTTCTCTAATTGAAGGGGGGGTTGGGCTTATATCGTCCTTCTCTTTTGAGTGATGGGCGGAGTTGAGGGACCTAAAAATGGGTCACAGGTAAATAAACATGGGAAGGGGTAAGTTTTTAAATGGTTGATGATGGAAACAAGTGAAAAGAAAAGAGATGAAAGAAAATACGGATCGTCTGAATTTTTCGATCAAATGATTGTGATTAGCAAATGGTCGCTTAAAAAATTATAATTAATAAACTATTCATTTATTGTATTTGAATTAATATGTCTCATTGATTTAAGACTAATTATCACCTCAAGTGAAAGAGTGTCGCCCCTTTGGAAATGAATGGTTTTTATTCAATGCAGAATTTTCTTATATAAATTTNATCGCTTAAAAATTATAATTAATAAACTATTAATTTATTGTATTTGAATGTCGCCTCAAGTGAAAGAGTGTCGCCCTNGTCGCTTAAAAAATTATAATTAATAAACTATTCATTTATTGTATTTGAATTAATATGTCTCATTGATTTAAGACTAATTATCACCTCAAGTGAAAGAGTGTCGCCCCTTTGGAAATGAATGGTTTTTATTCAATGCAGAATTTTCTTATATAAATTTGATGTTTAATCATTTCTTGTTGTTAAAATTGGTTTTTCACCAAGTTAATTAAGAATAAGGTTGTGCCGATTTTCTTTTGTGAGGTGGAGTCAGTCTGATTCAAAACGATCATATATATTTTTGAGTAAATTCATAGTCGAAATTACTCGAACCTAGCAGTTTGATTTCAAAACTATGTATCGATGATTTGTAGGGAATTTAATTTTCTTTATTTTAATATGGTTTGGCTAAGATACATCGAGCCGTTTGTAAGCTACATCGCGTAGTAGTCTAAAAAACCGAAATGCCAGAAAATATTACCCGTAACTGTGACTTTATTAGCTGTCTTATTGTGCCCGTATTATCGTCCACAATACAAAATGAGCATAGTGTTCGATTGCCATCATTTTTTTTATTTGAATTCAAACAAAATTTATACTATTTTCTCATTTTTCGAAATCAGGGTTTTTAGACTTTCAATGTGAGCTACTGCCAGCATGCTATGACATAGCGATCCAAATTTTCGCAATTCTGGATATATTTTGGATTGTCTAACTACCCCCATCAATAGATTATTTATATAATGCCCCACAACGGAGAAAAGGAGGGTGCGGCTATAACGCTGACCCATTCAGCATTTGCGGTTTTTCGTTTTTTTCGCAATTTCGCAAAATTTGTTCAACTATTTACAAATTTACTTTTATCTAAAGTTGTAATCTCTAAAGAGATATACTGTGTGGTGTAAATTTGAAGATCCATCTTCTTTTGGTTGCAAAGATATCAAGGATAAACGGATGCGGTTATAACCTCAACTCACACTGTATGGTAGGAAAAAAACCTAATTTCTGAAAAAAAATAATAATTATTTGTTTTGTAAGTTATTTTTTATAAAGCATAATAGGGTTTTTACGGGTCAATATATGTGGAGTTCCTAATGAATTTTAGTAAAGTATTTATTTTGTGAAAATTAAATAATTAATTTTATCTCTTTTCAAAGTTATCTCAGTTTTATTTTGTTCAAAAATCCATTCTTTAGAAATACTTCCCATAATTTAATTTCTCTTAATGCAAATTCCAGAATTAAGTCATTACTCCAGGTAGTAATTTAAATTCCCAACCCCTTCAAAGTAGACAAAAAGATTAGCCAGAACTGAAGCGCAGAATTATGTCGCATCACGTCATCCAATTTTGACTAAAGCAGCTCGAGGACCTCCCAATTAGGTAATTACCTAAATCTGGGCAATAAAATCCTGGCGACGTTCTGTTTCAAAGACTTTACTCTTTCCTAGGATCAAGTACTGAAAATTTAGTAACAATTTAACTCTTTGAAAATAATGAAATATTCCAATTTCTTTTAATGTCAGAGACGGCAAAATCCCAGAAAAAGTCCGCTGATCTACAAAATCCCCTTACCAATAAAATTTCTAATCCCTCCAAAGAGGCCGAAAGAAGATTAAAGGCAATAATTGAGTAGGTCCACAGACATGAAGCATTCCGGAGTGTTTAAAAGCAATTAGAGGCGACAATGGTAGAGAGGGCTATTTTAGAATTGAGCAGGCAAATATTGGTGACTTTTCTTTCTTCTCAAATTAGTCCATTGTTACGAATACCAATTCTGTCAATTGGTTTATGATCATCTAAACCAATAGGAGATTATCGACCATTATCAATTTCAAGTACCTGGACAATAACTGCTAATCTGTTCGACTTAAGGTATTCTTCTAACTTTAACCGTATTAAATGTGGGACATTTTCAATTCTAATTTATTGGGGTGGACAAAACAAATGGCTAAGTTGAGGCTCTCTAAGAAGCGTGATCTCTTTATCGGTAGATGGTAAATGAATTCAAATTTTTATAAAAATTGATAGCTTTAGAATATTTAATCAACGATTATATTATAGTCGACATGGTCTATCATGAAAAACGAAAATTCCTTTATAAAACTCCTTTGAACCGTTTAATATGAATTTTTTAAAGTCTGCGAAAAAGAATGTCTTCGGCGGCGAAAACGCCCCTCCTCATTTACGTTTGTAACAAAAAGTAGTTTGGTGTCAAGTTATGCGAAGACAATTAATTCGGGATTTTCGACTAATTTGACTATGACTACCGCTCTGACTTCCGTTGATTATTTTCTTTAAATTAATCCAATTCATTAGAAAATAATTATGGCTCACCGATTTTTTTTTTACAAACTTTAGAGTTAATTGACGTTTTCCCATTATTTGAACTTAATATTAAACTCAGAGAAATAACTAAATTCGACACGAGTTGAATTTTGTTTATATATTTGTATATTATTTCTATCTCAAAACCATAAATGGATTATTTTGACATTCATTATTGTAGTTTTTATTTAAAAGCAACACCAATTAACAATAAGGTTGTCTGTGGTGGTATTAGTAGTGATACGTCAACAGTCGGCTATCATTCATTGTTTTGATTTTGTATGCAAGAAAATTAGGGATAATATTGTTACAACAGACTTTTAAAGTGATTAAATACGTGTAATAACTACTTTAGACAATAATTTTTGGTTCTAATAAGTTGAATATTACTTATTTTGAGCCGAAATGCGAAAAAAACTCAAAAATTCGCTCAACCAATTCAGTTAAAAAGTATTGAAATTTTAAGAAGATAGTGTTATATTTGGTACAAGATAGAATGTAGATAACAATATACAACGGTCTAGTCTTCATTTTAACAATAAAAAAAACCAACAAGATTGATACATGTATATTTCTTCCGGCTGATGACGTCACGTAAAATCCGGACAACTTATACAAGGTTGAGCGGCTTTGTTTAAAAGATTGATTACAAAATCCCCTGAATGCTTGCTTAAGAATTGATAATATAGGCTAAAAATCGAAATGTTTCCCTTATAAGAATTTTCGTACAATTTAATTCTTCTGAAATTAACGATCATAAGGTACAGAATTTGTTTTCAAATAATAATGTTTTTATTAAATCCAAAAGTCCGGAGCTTGTGGGTTAACAAATCGATCGTTACAATTTCAAAATTGGCAACAATTTTAAATGGGATTAAAAAATCAAATGAATCAAAGACCAGTTAGTTTATGTCCCAACAACATGTTTTGTGTCGGGTAATCTAGTTCTATTGAAAATAAAAGAAAAGTGTGTTTGTGATAAAATATTCATAAGTTATTAGCTGTTTTAAAGGTAATTAAAATATAGTTTGTTTCTGCAATACGCTGTTTTTTAATTCATAATAAAAGTGGATGTGAAAAGTCATTTTATTTTAAGTGATGAGAGTAATCCTTGAACATTTAATTGTTTTCTTATAGATTGTTATATTTGGTTTTCTTAAAAGGACACGAGGAGAAGATCTGGATATCATTTAAATACCCACAAGACCTGTTTTCAGTGAAAATCGTCCCAAGTAAACCAATGAAACATCATCAAAGTGATCTATAACGGTAAAAATGAAAAATATAATCTATTGTTTTAATACCATTGTTCAATGATCAGTTTAGGTTAAGGAAACCGGTTTAAATTTATTATTTAAGTTTAGGTTAAGGAAACCGGTTTAAATTTATTATTTATATTTTTTGGAAACTATTCAAGTTTTCTTCAGTGCGTTGAACTTGAACTAATAAAAGCCTGTAAAAATATATTTGTGCAACAGTTTTTTTGCCATTTATTTTCAATTAACGTTTTTTAAAAGTAATTATACCTTATTATTATAGATAAACATTCTTATATCATTTAAAATCGATAAAGAATTTATTAAATAAATTGATCCTAAAATGTTTCATCGTAAATATTGTCAACAAACTTAAACTTTTTTAAATTTTAATCTAATAAAAAAAATATAGGACAACGAAAAATCAATTGCTGGTCAACAAAATATGAAGAACTTTAACTTTTAAACAGTAGTTATAAGTTGCATGTAGTAGTACTATTCCCTAGAAGATCCATACAATATATTTATTAAATTATTTAATGTCAACTGAATTATTTTTTTAATCGGATGCCATTACTTTTAAAATTAAAAAGGAATTTCTAAAAGTTTTTACACTTTATTTAAATTTTAAAAATCCCGTTGAAACTAATCCTCTTATAAGTTTAGTTATATGTCCATTGAATGTACATTTTGCTATATCTTAAACATAATAGTTTAAAAAGATATCAAATTATTTTAGAAATAACTTCCATTGCAGTCCTTAATTCAGTAAATGTTGTGAGTCTCATGATAAATGTGAGTTTTATTTTTTTTCGACGGGAAAGTGCAAAAATATTTACATTCTCTGACCGTAAACATATCTGTCATTTGCTAATTTTAATCTTAAAATACTTTTAATATATTAAAAATAGCATGATTTCTTCATTTCATATTTAATTATTCGAATTCTCTTAATAAAATCACATTGCTCTAAAAATAATTATGTTTTTGCACTCCCGTACCGAAACATACGATTATCGATATTAATTTGAGTTTCGTAATGTTTCACTCAGTGAAAAATTTGAATTTTTATTTCACTAGTGAAAAAATGTCATAAACTATCCAACAAGTTAATAGTCAAAATTTGGTCGCCGTTGTTGCCCTTTCACTACACAAAATATTGGTCTCGGCTATGCCATAGGACCGTGATTATGTTTCAAATTAATTAATGTTTCCTGTTCTAATATTTTAATATTTACCGTTTCAAAAGCCATCTGCATATAATTTGGCCATTTTTGTTCGATTTTTGGCACATTACATAAATATCAGAAATAAAGGAGATTTATCTCTGTAATGTAAGTAAATTATAGTAATAGCCTTATATTGCTCGTTAAAACACAGTTCACTTAACATCCTTGTGTCACAAATAACTATTTATTGTTTATGGTTAATAATCTATAAAAAAAATTATTTTTATATTTCAGGTATATTGCATCTAATTGGCATTAGCACTGAACAGCAGTGAAAGTGACCTCCTTCGAAACAGATTTATATCCTAAAAAGAAATGGTGAGTTATAAAGAAATCTTATCGGATTATATAAAATGGATATTAAGGGATTTCTATTGAAATTCTCATTGATATAAAAAAGTGTATTTTTTAAAAGAAACCATTGGGAGTTTATTTCATTAGCAAGAGGAAAGTTTGTCAAAAAACATATTTGTCGTTACGACTACGCTTACAGGTCATATCATTGTCTTGGAAATTGTGATGATCAAATCACACAGTTGAGGTTGTACTCGAATATCGTCGATAAATTCACATATTCCGACTACAAGCTCGTTAATCGATTGCGGCATAATCCTGACCTATTGTGATTCAAAAGAAAATAAGTTGAAAGATGTTAAATTATTGAATTTGGGATTTAAAAACATTACATAAGTATTTTTTTTTATTTTTTATTGAATTAGCCTGAAAAATATTTGTATAGTTTTAATCAAATTTGGTCTAGAAACGTAATTTCAATACACAGTTTTTACTTCGTTTATGGAATTTTAATAATGAAGTGAAATTTTATTTTTAATATTTCAGGTAGATTTCATCTAATTTGCCCTGCTCGTTGATATAAATGTCTGAACATGGAGAATTTTAAGTCAAAATGACCTGTTGTCCACCACTATCAAATAATATTTATGGATTAGAAGAAAAGGTAAGTTATAAAATAACTTTATACTTATGTAAATAAGTACTTAAATTTTGATATTAAAAAATCACCATTTTTTTAAAGAAATAAAAAATATCCATGACGAAGAGAAAGGTATGTAATTTTAATAGGATTTAATTTGAATTAAATTAGACACAGTGTTTTGCTCTCTTTAAGAATAACGTCATAATTCTTATCTTTTATGAGTTTCAAAAGAAAAAAAGTCAAAAAGTGTTAAATCACAGAATTAAGCATCACAATGATTACTTTGAATCTGTTATAGTTTTAAGTGAAAACATACCTTCCTCTTTTAAATGACATAAAGGCACATACGATTTTTTTTAAAAATCGTCATCCAATTAAATCTTCTATTGGAAAATCATATTTTATGTTTTTATTGTTTCAGTTTTATTGGACAGATCATTTCTGCGATCCCATAAAATGAAGATCAACGAAGTTTAGAGAGGAACGGAACATACAGACTCGAAAGAAAGTGCAAAACACAAAGCAACAAGTAAAAGCAGAAGTACCAAAAATGGGGTAAAGGACATTATATTGGTTAATTAAGAATTAGTAATTATTCTAATTTAGATATTGCTTTGCAATAGAAAGCATAGAAACGTGATCTTTGTTAAAAAGTAAATATTATTTTAGTTTTTAAGAATTCTTTTCTCGAGTAGAATAATATTTCGATATTTTATTAATTCGATTTGAGACCCAAACACGAAGTTTTGAACTACAATAATGGAGTGTTAAATAGTACAGTCAATCAGATTCAATGCCTTAATACGTTTCAAGGCTAGTCATTATTGTTACCATAGGTTATTTCTTGATTTTGAAACACAAATTAAGAGTCCACACCGGCGGAGTTTAAATGGGACACAGCAAAATAGTCGTTGAGGCATAGTCAGTCATTTGGTCTGATCTATGAACATTTTATAGTTAATTTTAAAATACTCAATTTGGAGGGAAAAATTTAAAATGAATAGAATTTTTCAGTTTCAGAATATTATCTGATGAAATATTTAGCCTTTGTTAAAGTTAAAGTTAAAGAACGATTCCTAACTATTATCGATTTATTAGTAATGTTTTTAATTTTAATTTAATTTTTATTATTATTTTGGCGGAATTTATTATTATTTTTACAATTTTTAAAGTTTAAATGTGCAAGCATTACGTTTTATTTTCTTCAATTTTATATCTCAAATTATTCGTGCAATTATTTTAAAAAATCTTAAGTCCAATGAGCAACCAAAAACGAGATTATTATCCAAAATTTTTAATTTGATCACTCTATATGAGTTGATAATGTTTGAAAATTATTAACTATTGCAATTTATATGATCTCAAGCGAAATCTTTGTGGAATTAGAATCCAAGTTGTGTGAAGGTTCGAAGGTTTGTTTTTACTGAAACTTGAAGTGTATTGTCTGAAAGGAATTATTTCATTCATACCCCATGTGTTGCCTTAATTTTTCATGATGAGTGAACAATAATCTCATAAGACTACGATGGTGTCAGCAGCAAGGTATAAGATACCGGCTTTGATTAGGAATAGTCTATAAATTTTGTTTTTAAAATCTTATTTTGGAAATTTTCAAGAAAAATGTGTGTAATAATATTTTGATAAAAACACCCCTTTGGCCTGTTTCCATACATTCCATATTTCATTTTATAATTAATCATCACATTGATTTCGATTTTTTAGAACCATCTCCATCCAGTCCTCTCCGCTTCCTCTTTCGTCTAATAGTCTTGATGTTTGTCTAGAGTCTTGGCAGAATTTTTCGCGAAGATGTTAAATCGTTTCTTCCTCTTCTCCACACACTGTTTGGTCCTGTCTCCTCGTTACCACATCTGAATCGAGCAATCATCGTGAAAATCCCTCCTCGTTGGAGGCATTCGATCAGTCTTAAGTAACTTGTAATGAGATGTTTGTAACTTGTTGTCCTCTGTTCCAGCACATGTTGATGCATTCACCTCTTCACCCATTTATGTTGCAGTAGAGTTTCCTCTCATTGGTACAGCGAGAGATCCCTAGATAGACTTCTTTGACGCACTCGCTAAGTACTTCACAGGGGCTGTTTGGGAGTCTCGATCAAATTTCAATCTCACAATGTAATCAGAGGTTGATCTTGGGAGACCGTAAGAATTTCATAAATATAAGCTGCACTCTTTCCATAATGTACTCGTAACGTAAAGCCCAGATTTCCGCTCCATAAAGCAAAACAGACTGAACAGCCGATTTAAAAACTACAGATCTGCTCTTTGGAGTTACTATCCCTCTGAATCAGGAGTGAACGAATGCCGGACGCTGCAAAGTCCGCCTTGGCCACCAATTGTTTGGCCGCTTTTGCAAAACAACCCGAGCATGAAAAGAACACACCCAGATAACTGTATTCGCGGACCCAAAATTTGCATAAAATCTTCATCATCTGATTCTGTTGTCTTCTCCAACGCTTCGTACATGATGTTCATTTGATGAAAAATTTGTTCAAATGGCTTTTTGAAGTCCACCTTCTTGTTTGATGTGTTAGGAATTTTGAACAATACTTCCGCGGTCATTCACCTGGATCTAGTCATCTGAGTCCTGTGTTTTCTTGTCCAACTTCTTCACTCATTTTACATGGTCTCTCTCGCCGATTCTGGTGTCGTTCATCCTGGCGCCGTTGTCGTCAATTCGGTCCATGGTGAAGTCAGTGTAGTCTTTTACCATTGTTGTGAAAGTTTGAGAAATGTCATTCTTGTCGATACTCTCACAAAAAGATTATACTCACATACAGTAAAAAAAAAATAATTTTGCACAACTATTTTTCCCAAAAATTTAAACTTTTTAACTCTGAAATATAAAAACGGAATTTTAAAAAACCTAAAATATTAAGAATCGAAATAATTTACGATTTTGGCGTTGCTTTTCTTTAAATTCTATTAATTATTTTTAGTGCTTTTAAAAATTCAAAAACATTTTTAATTTTTTTATTGTTGTAATCTAATATTCTAGTATATTTTCCATTTTCTGTTAGTTTTCTTAGTTACTTCTTGACAAAACGATCAACAACCAGTGTCCGTCCACAATTTACACACTCTGGTTGTTTCTTGTTCCTTTCCATAAGATATCCGTGTATGAGTCGAGTGAGGCTTAAAAAGAGTCATCCTATTGCCTGATTTTTGCCAGTTGAGGCCTTTTTGGTCATTTCTATTCTTATTTAGGATGTTTAAATATTCTTTCAGGTCTAGTTTAAACAAAAATAACTCTTGGTTTTGATGTCCTTGATTTACTAATCGGTCCACCAGTTCATTTCCTCGAATTCCTATATGTGATTTAAATTTATCAACTAAAGACATTAATTAATAATTCAATGGTACAAAATATTTACAAATTTCGTTTTGATTCCATTATCACTCGGAATCACTTTGAGGTGGTGCCATAAATGAGTCGGAACCTCCTGCCAATGCTGCATAAAGTAGTTGTATTCCTCGTAGTCCACAAATGTTGAAAAGTATGAGTCCATTATGATCAAATCTTCGGTTGGAGACTCCATCACTTGATATCAATTTGAATCTCCAATTCGCCCTCTTCTTCAGGATGGTGCCAAGTGGGAAACGTTCGCACCCACTGCTCCTCGATGTAGTCATCATTACCAATCTCTTCCTCGAATTCAGTATCATCCACTTCTTGAAACATCAATCTCACCAAATCACAATCGAATTCAACCGCATCTTCAAACTCCTCTTCTTTTTTTTAATGTTTTTAAGTAACTCGTGATCAATTTGCACCACAAATTGGTCTCTATTGCTAACTTCTGGGTCACACACGTTCAATTCTTGTTTGAATTCAATTATTTAACACTGTTAGGTTTGAACTGTTGTTTCTTCGAGCATCGAGATTAAAATAATGAATTTCTTAACAGTGATCGGAGATTTAAGGACACTGAACCCTTTGCGAAATGGGGTAAAATTTTGAAGTTAATTAATTCCTTTCCTTTCCGGTTAGATTTCTCATACCGCAATTAATTGATTAGGCGAGAAAGTACGCAGAGATGTCTGTGTGTCACGTTAAACACAGTATTTACAATATAATTTGGAGAGAGTTCACCATCTGACTCGGTGGTTTTCGCCAACGCTTCATAGCTTATATTCAATTGCTGGAGAATTTTTTCGAATGACTGTTTGAAGTCCACCTTATGTCCCGTGTTGAGAGCTCTAAACAGCACTTCCGCGTAATTTCTTAATAAAACAGTCTTCAGTCTAGTCACCTGGATCTGGTCGTCCTTTGTTTGCTGGTCCAACTTTCTCACCCGTTTAGCCATTTCACTCTCGCCAATTCTGGGCTCATTCATCCTGTCGTCGTTGTTAGCAATTTGGTTCACGGTGAAATATGTGTAGTCCTTCACCATTTGGGTCGAAGTTTGAGGAATGTCGTCCTCGTCGATGCCTTCGTATGGGGTCCTTTCCAGATGAGAGACTCGTCGGATATCCTTTTCCTCTGGCTGCTGACATTGGTGGTTCTTGTTTTCCATTTTGGGTTGAATTTGAAACTTGGTTGAAGACACAAAAAGATTACACTCACAGACACACATAATCAACTATTTTTACCAAGAATTTAAAGATTTAAACTGATAGTGAAAATAAAATATACTTCAAATTACTTTTTTTTACTAGCTCATATCCTTAATTAAAACTTAATTTATAAGAAACTCTTTTCTTTTACTTTTCGACAAAACTAGATAACCCGTCACAAAACAACACGTTTCATAAACAACAATTAACTGATTTTACTTCAATTGGGTTATGATAATATAGTGAGTCTTTTGCAAAATCATTGTTTTCTACTGTTGTTTGTGGATTTATCTATAGTTGGTCAACAAAGTTACGTAAAGTGATTTTGATTTTGCTTCTTATACACGTATAAAATAGAAGCATTTGCTAACCCTAAATGACTTTAATATAAAGCAACTGTTTTACTCCATTTTAACGATTTTTTTTAGTAATGAACCAGGACGAAATTGATCTACTTTACCTTCTCCACATATGTGTTTGTTGTATTCTACCACGGATGTTGGTTTTGTAATTGGTTCTCCAATCGCCTAATCATTATTTGATGTTGGAATTGTGGCGAATGGTCTGATGGCGCCCAATCACTTGCCGAATCAGAGTGGCCACATGTTAAGTCTCCAACTACAATACTCACCGGTGCTGCGGAAAAGGAATAATTCGACTATTGCGTTTTGAGCGGAGGACGAAAACGTACTTTTTATCTTTATGGTCTTTATTTACATTGATTGGAAAGGAGTGGGGGGAAAAGGGGAATAAAACAGGTATTGAATTACAACCAGGGGAGTTTCACCTTTCATTTAACCACTACAAAATCATGTAGACAATGTGTGTTGTCAAAATCATCCTGACCATCCTTTTATGATGCCAATCCTTGATTACAGTGTCTCCTTTGCGACTGAATCGATTTTCTCTTCATTCTCGATTAGCACGTATAGTGCCACAAACCCGGATCCCGTATGAAAGTAATTACTCGAATGTTGCTACACTATTATAATAATTATCCATGTACACATGGTAATCAGTATTTTTCAAAGGTTCTCATAACTGCCCTACAGCATAAATAAGTCGCTGTGTATCGCCATTTTCTTTTTTCGTTATAAACTTTTAAATTTTCAAGTCCAGAGCTCTGCAATGAGCGAGATTTTGTCTATTTTGTGTATTCGGCCATAAAACTCGAAGAAGATCGAAAACCTCATAAAAAAACTCACGATCCTCTAACGATCAGGAACGGTTAGTGATGGTGTGCAGATGTTCCTGCATTACTGGAGCGAGTAGTGGAATCCCAAGGGAAACTGGTTGGATGGTCTGGAAGATCAGGCCAGTGGACTGGCCAGGGAGTGTGAGCTCCCAGGAATACTAGTCTTTGTTGACGACTGAACAACAGTGATTTGAGGTTCGTCAGGCCTCGATATTTATTTAATTTTCATACAAAGGAATATTATTTACAAGATTATTTAATTATATTTACAAAAAGGTTGAAAGGAGGGAAAAAGAAATTGTTGATGAAGAGGAGCAATGTTGGAAAAACAGGAATTGCTCCTCGGGTTTTTGGGTGTAGTGGTGAACACTACATAACTCCCCGTCAAGTGGGTAAAATCTTGGAATTTTAGCAATCGGCGCGAGCCAGTGTCCACGTTTTCTGTCCCCTAGCCAGGGTATGAAGATGGAAATTGCGTAGTCCAGTTAGCATTGTTCTGTCCAAGTGAGTCTGGATGCGGGATCGCAAGAATTTTAGCCTCTGGATAAACTAGGAGGATTAAATTGGTAAATTGTCCGAAATCCTAATCCAGGCTAAGAGGAGGTTGAGATGAATATCTAGTCGCCACTGGAATCTGTCTAAACGGTGCCCTCTGTCTACGAAAGTGTGAAATATGTGGATTTTTTAAGAATTAAAAAGGTAATTAATCGCTTAGGGCATTGTTGATTTCATTAAATAGTCTGATCCTGCCACTCCTCTCTGAAGTTCTCTTTGTAGATATTCACAAATGTAGAAGTGCACGGTTCCATTAAGTAGTCAACTTCATCCGCTGGAAATATCATACCCTCGTATTGTACTTCCAATATGTCATCGTACTCCATGTAACTATTTTTAACCATTGTTCAGCGAAGTAGTCCACCTCGCCTCATCTTCCACTTGCCTTATGCTGCTTAGCAAATGGTGATCTATTTGATCCTTATATTCGTCCTCTTCCTTTTTGATATTTCTTAGTATTTCAAAGTCAAATTCCACAATCACTTTATCACTACTGCTGACTTGCTCCACCATTTCTGCTTTGACGAACTCCATTTCTTTTGCACTTTATACTGGGTCAAACTGAGGTGATCTTGTTTAAAGCTTCGAAATTCAAATAATCTCTTCATATTCAATATCTTCTACTTCTTTCTTGATATTTGTCACTAAATCATAATCCAACTCAACCACATCTTCAAATTCCTCTTCTTCTTTTTAATATTTTTTTAGTAACTCGTGGTTAATTTGCACCACAAACTGATCACTACTGCTCACTTCTGGGTCACACGTAATACAGATTTTCCTTAAATAACTCTTCTCGTGGAATGTCGGGGCAATTTTCGATTAACTATACCCGACAATTACTTATTGATTGTAATCCTTACGAAAATTGAAGCAGTAGTCGCAGCAAAGAACTTCGTCATCATGTCTCTTTTCCAAAAGCCTTTCTAATTTGTAGTTCCTTTCAAAAACTTTTTTTTCCAAATTGTGCAGAAAAACGAATCGATCTCAGGAAATTCCACATGGTTGCAATTTTCGACATTCTCCACAATAGTTTGGAACCACTATGGTGTAATCATCGACAAATGGAAGTATCATAAACTAGATTGTACTCGAATTGAATCGCTAGATTGTCGCCGTCTTCTAGTTGGTGCCATGTAACACCACAAACTGATCACTACTGCTCACTTCTGGGTCACAAACTTCCATTTCTTCGTTGAAATCCATGTTTATGGTGCACTGTTAAATGTGAATTTATTATTGGCATTTCAGTTTTCCTTTTTTGTATTTGGCAGTATAACTCTTTTCTAAACTAACCATCCCCAAAATGTAAACGTTTATCATGCCTTCATCTATACACTGCTTGCATATTTACACCTATTTCGCGCCATTGTGTTATTTAAATACTCTGCAATTGAAGCTGAATTAATGGTCACTTGAAATTTACTTTTGTGTGGTTCAATGAGCGGCTTAATTTTTTTTTATTAAGCACAGAAAACGGCAATCCTTCAGTGGTTACCAAACCAACACACATTTTCACAAATTCTTTGCGTTATACACTGCTTTTTAAGTCATGAATTTTTTTGGAGCTTCCGACTTTACCGCTAAATGATCCGTGCTCTCCGAAAATTCGCCGTGGAAAACAGTGTAATGTCGCTTCACCTTATATTTTGTTTTACACGAAGGCTGTTTATCACTCCTTTTGCACTAATAATGAGAAACGTACGTAATCACATAATCGTCCAAATTTAAAGAAGACATTTTTCCGAGAATAAAATAATTTTTTCAAAGTCAGTTTGTACACTCGAATCACTCAAATTGGAAATAAAATCTACTTTTTCTGGTACATGGTGATCAGGTGCCGACTCCCGGTACATTACCCTCAACACTTGTTTGTGTTTCTCTTTTAGGAAAGAGAGTGGATAACGCAGAGCACACTTAATTTTGTAATGGCCCTTACGAGCGCCGTAAAATGGTAAATAAGTGCGCCCTTTTTCGGTGCAAAGGGTGGTTCTCTTAACCCTGAGGGGACATGACATCTCCTTGTCTGAGACCTCTTTTTAACTCTATTTGATCAGTCATAGCATTGCTTATTTTAATCACCCCCACTGATCCCCTCAACCATTCCGTATATAGTCTTTATATCTATNAAATAAGTGCGCCCTTTTTCGGTGCAAAGGGTGGTTCTCTTAACCCTGAGGGGACATGACATCTCCTTGTCTGAGACCTCTTTTTAACTCTATTTGATCAGTCATAGCATTGCTTATTTTAATCACCCCCACTGATCCCCTCAACCATTCCGTATATAGTCTTTATATCTATGTTATGATTATAAATTAAAAATGGAAGCGACGTCAATGGGAATTGATTTTGAAATAGGTAACCATGTGGCTTTAGGTATAACTGATTGATTATTTAACTTAGAGGAATCATTCTTTATCAATATAATGTCTTGGATTGACAATCCTAATCTACTTAAAATTTAATTAGCCAACCTTCGTATTTTTAACTCCGTTTGGCTCTGTATATCTCTTAGAGTACTAACTACTGCCCACATTGAGGGATGGGGCTGATAAAATGCACTATTATACTGCTTGTGGAATGATTCAACCCCATTAGTAGTCCGTAGCTCTTTCTAGTTCTTATTTGCCAAAATCTCTGGGGGCAATACCGTGTTTCGTCAACATAATTGTCTAAACCGCGTCTCCTAATTTTAGATAATGTAGATTAAGACATTGAGAAATCAATCTATTATCATTGTTTTGATGTCCTAATAACTTGGAATCACTTTGGGATGGATGCCATAGAAGAGCCAAATCCCACCCATGCTGCGTATTGCATAAAATAGGAGAAGGAGGAGTCCATGATGATAAAATCTTCGGTTGGAGGCACCCTACATTGATAATTAACATGAACCTCCAATACGCCCTCCTCCACTGGTTGGTGTCAAGTTGGTAGCATCCACTGTTCCTCAAACTACGAGTAGTAGTCACATTAATGTTCCTCAAAGTCATTCACTTCTTGTTTGATGTTATCCAAAAAATTACCATCGATTCATATCTACAAATTCGTCTGCAACATTAGCTGCAGCTAATTTGAAAAAACCTCCCAGCCACAACCCTACCTCGTTTTTGGAGTTATAATATCGGGTCTTTCCAAGACTTTTTATTTTTCTAAGAAATGATTGGTGTAGATGTAATAAGCAACCTATCATCTTGCACTTGGGAAGAGCTATACCTAAAGCCACATGGATACTTATTTAAAAATGAATTCCCATTGATTTAGGATCAAATATTATTTTTTAATCATTACACAAATTGGTAATACTTTGCCACATTTTAATATATATGCTCTTAGATTTATCTTTCAAAAAGATATATACTAAGGACCTATAGGTGCCCTCTTTTGTGCCATGTATCCATCATATATCGTCCATTAGTAACTTGACCATATGATCGCATAACATTTTTAAGTTTGTCTCACAAGTGAGTACTACTAAGTTTTTAAAATTAAAAATAAATTTCTCGCCCGTATACGTTGTTATGCTCAAGGAAGATAGCATCTATATTTTAAAAAGAAGAAAATTAAAAAAAAAACGCAAAATATTATTAATTTACAAACCCTACATAGCCTCACTACACATTTGTATATATGATCCCCTTGATTTGTCTTTTAAAAATACATATACAAAAGGCAAATACATAACCTCTTTAACCCCATGGATAGTATATAATTGTAGAAAATGTTTGGGAGCATAATTAAATGTACCATCCATCAATAATTTAATGTTTGAGTCGCATAACATTCTTAAATTCTTTTGACAAGTGATGATAACTAAATTTTCACAAGTAAAAATAATTTTTCTCCGGAATAGGTTCTGATGTCTGAGGAAGACAGTATCTGCGTTTAAAATTATTGGAAAACTCTTCATGTATAAATTTACAAACCGTAGTTTCTTCCGTCCTTATGGCCTTCCTTTGTTCCTGTCAAGTCAATTTTAAATGTCACCGTTTTAGCGATCTTCTTTGATTAAAATTGAAACGCCATCTAATGCGGCAACTTTACGCAAACTGAGAGCTGCATATTTTTAGATGTCCGTGATTGACGTGCTTCCTCGTCCTAATTTCTGCCATTGTAATGTACATTGGACGGGCGTCATGTCTTTGATAGTCCTTTCTCTAATGTTTGTCATAATCTAAATGATGTTATTATATTATTTAATATTAAAATTCAATCATTGCTTGGGTTGCGTTTTGGATATATTCAATAAAAAGTATTAGCTTTATATTTACATATAAAAATATATTTCTCCTTAATTGAAAATTAATGTCTATTAACCGTTTTGACTTATTTCTAAATTAGTTTTGGTCTTGCATTTAATATTTATTAAATTGAAAATAATATTATTATAAATTTTTTACGGATTAACATATTGCTTTTTGAACAATTTTCAATTAAAAAAACTTTAAATGAGTTTTCTACTCTTTTTCTTATTATCCCNTTATTGTCTTTTAACCGTTTTTATATTGATCTATTTATAAAAGCCGATATATTTTTGGCAAATTTATAAATTAGTTTTTTGGTATTACATATAATAATTATTAAATTAAAAGTACTTTTATTATAATTTGTTTTACGGCTTGAAATATTGCTTTGTGAACAATTTTCAATTAAAAAACTTTGAATGAGTTATCGACTCTTTTTCTTATTATAACTTATTTTACAATACTTTAATAAGNGAATTTGATTGAAATTCTCTAGAAATAAAATAGATTAATATGATATTACGTAAACATACCATATTGCATAACATAAATATATTAAAAATCTCAAATATAAAACTAAACTATACTATTTCAATCTTTTTTTACAGTAAAAGTTCTATTCTATTGTGAATTGTCCAAATTTAATTTAGTTTTAGGTCAGGAGATGAGCGACTTTCCTAATGAAAGTCACAATCTTCCGGACCGAAATATTTCTAATCTCACTAGATTGCAACACCTCATGAGAAAGAACCTCCCTTCTAATTCTGACTAAAGCCCCACATTCACATAAGATGTGTTCCGTAGTCTCGTCCTCTTCCAGGCATAACCTGCAAATGGTCTCATCTGAAAGGGTCATTTTATTCAAATGATATCTGTCAGGATAGTGTCCTGTTAGGAAGCCGACTAGTCCTCTGAGATCTGTTCTGCTTAGCTTGCAGGTGTCTCCTAGGAGATAGGGATTTATGAGGTTTTTGGATTGTCGGAGGCCCACATGGTTATCCTAGTACTGCTTATATGTAGTACAGT
The DNA here is from genome assembly GCA_001014945.1 of Clogmia albipunctata. Taxonomy (NCBI): domain Eukaryota; kingdom Metazoa; phylum Arthropoda; class Insecta; order Diptera; family Psychodidae; genus Clogmia; species Clogmia albipunctata. The sequence goes on from JXOV01002248.1 coordinate 24,675, forward strand.
AATCCAAGAACTGATTTCACTTTTGGCCGTGGACCAGCTAATTCCACAGAAAGGTTCATGTCCTAGCATTTGGCTTTTTCATTTCCCCTCTATTCCTGAATGACCCGGCGCCCAACAGATAGTAATTNGGATAACTGTAGAAAAATACCGCGAATAAGGAATGATATTTTATAAGGGATTATATAGTGTATGTTCNCGTGGACCAGCTAATTCCACAGAAAGGTTCATGTCCTAGCATTTGGCTTTTTCATTTCCCCTCTATTCCTGAATGACCCGGCGCCCAACAGATAGTAATTTTGTTTCGCACCAACAGGTTTTGGAATAAGGAATGATATTTTATATGAGTTTATATAGTGTTCTTAGATAAGAAAATGTCCGCGAAAACGGGAAGCACGAATAAGGAGCTTCTACTGTATTTACAATTAACTTTACGTGTACCCTTCTCGAGTTTTCGTTTTGAGAATAAAATTATTTTAAAATTTTTAAATTACCATCAAATTTTTTAATAGTCATATTATTGTATTAAATAAAGGAAATGGTATCTGTTAAATCGATTTTTCCAATTCAGCATCATTCAATGGTGTGTGTTGATGTTGATTTGTTATCCGAAGCAAATTGGTTTTATTTTTGTCGGTGGTAATTAGAACAAAGCACTTTTATGGGAACACCTCCACAACATATTTTCACTTTTATAAACAGTTTTAACATAGAATTCATAATTATTATGGATAAAAAAGTTTCCAATAAGTTTAAACTTGATTGTAAATATTAAAAAGAACTGTAGAATTATTTTTTAAAAAACCACAATAATCAAGGCGAAAAGATACTTTAAGCAACTCTTAAAGCAGTACAATCTTCGTGATGAAATGTGCACTTACCAATCGTAATTTGGCAGTCGATCACTTGGCAAAGACTGTTCGATATTATTTGATCTATTTTTAGTTCGGGTCGCTTCCAAGAATGCAGCCATCGTAGAGCTTTGAAAAGTTAAAATAATTTCAATAAGTTAGACAAATACATTAAAATTAATGCTAATACATATGGAGTGAACTAAATTCAAAATTGAAATCAACAATGAAATTTAAAAGTAATGAAAATGATTGGAATTGAAAACGTATTAATTTAATTATTAATTTTTACTGATTCAATTTTCTTCGGTCCCTTTTAATTCTTCTTGGGAACATAAGGCGTTGTTTAAGCCTTTCCATCGTACTATAATTATTGCCACAGGTTTGATTCCTCTCCAATTCCTCCCGTAGCCTTGAAGAACGCCTTCAATCGGACGATGATTTGTTATGATGCCAGAGGTCAAAGCTTAAATCTTTTAATCAGACAGTGGAAATAAATTATATTTTAAATATTAATAATTTTAATTTAATTACTTATTATAACAGCTGATATCCTGTGCTTGATTATAACATGAATTATTTATGAGAAACACATTTTTCTTTTAATTTCCAACAAAATTAGCATATTAGAAAGACCAGAAATAACTTGCCAATTTTGGTGAAATTTTAAAAATAATGAAATTGATCATGTATTATTCCACACATATATTTCTTTAACAAACCGGTTTTTAATTGATTTAATTACCGAAAATGGTTCAATTTACCGTTGTTAAAGAAAATCCGCTAAATATCACAAATTTATGGAAATAAATTAGCCTAATTCGAATTATTTTAAAATAAGAAGCTATTTTGAACAATATTCAAGAGAAATATATGAAAGTTATTGTAAATTTATAGAAATTTAGTCAAACGAACAATGAAGTTTATGTAAATTGATCCTATTGTTCCTAGCTGCACTAAATTTGATATACAGATCAGTTATAAAATATATAACAGTTCATAAACTGAATGAAAATTGAAATAAATATTAAAAATATTTAACTAAAAAGTATTGAAAATAATCAAGAAATACTTCAATCAAAAATCTGTACACACTTTTATTTCAATCAAATAAAAAAACTTCTAAAAATCGTGAAAATAAATTGTCGAAAATGATCTGAAAGAAAACAAAATGGCTCAAGATCCTATTAAAAGAAGAAATTTAGTAATTGACATTTATTTGAGATTTTACACTATTTACAATTTTATATGCAATGTTTCACAATTAACTGATTTTTGATTCACTGTACTATGACTAATGGTAGGTCATGTCCTCATTTTATCTTAAGGCAATTTCGGTAGTCGGTGTTGACAGAAGTCGTCAAAATTTAGGTTCCTCGTCAATTGGATTTTGGGGGTGTAGTGCACATCTGGTCCAATTCCGTCCTTTCTGCAGCTTTCAAAAAATGGGCCAAAAGTTCTGGGTTGCCTTCCCACCACGGCGCGTATGGAGTTATCTTCGGGACCATGTACTTCGCCATGGGAACTTCGGGAACAGGGTATTGGGGACCCAACTCGACCACTAACCGCTCGTATGTTGATAAAGATTCCATTTTTCACTTAGATTGTTGTTTTCACTTCAAAAACTCAAGAACTAATGATTCTAGTTTTAATTGATCTTTTCACTTCACTTTTATCTTAATCACATCTCAAACCTTTTATACGAAATTGTTTGAGAATAATCATTTTGTTGCTAAATAAAAAATAATGTAGTTAAATCAATCTACCAATAAAAAGCACTGAACTACAAATATTGCTACTAAGTTCATAAATTAAATTACAAAACCTTGTAAAGGTATCGGTTCCATTCCTCTCCAGCCACATAAATTGAATCCAATACGACCCGATATTTTGTCTTATGCAACCAGACTTTTCTTAAAATCATCGGTGTTTTGCTATTAAATAACTCTCAATCGCTTGGGTATGAAGATCCACAAAATCTAACGAATGATTGACAGTGCGATGGACTAAGCCCACATTATGGATTATGGACCTTGGCTCCACCACCCTATCAATGATCGGCAAAAGCGATCCGGATGCTACATCATCCATGTACCCAAAGGATGGGGACTATTATGTATCCATTCCGAAGACCCAAATGGGTGAAGACGTCCTCCTGCCCCTATGATGTTTCACATTGTGGCTGAAACAACTCTCGTCTATTTTGATCACAATAACCGGGTCGCCAAGGCGAATCGGGTAATTAGAAAAGTGAAGTTTTTGTAGATAACAGTATAAAACAGTTTGGAACCACTATGATGTAATCATCGACAAATGGAATTATCAAAATTAGATTGTACTCGAATTGAATCTCTATATTGTCATCGTCCTCTAGTTGGTGCCATGTAATAATTGGATTAAACTACCATTTCACAAACATTTGAGCAAAATTGTCATTGGCTTGTGTTGTGTTTGGGAAAACTCGGTTCTTTTAGTGAGAATAATAATGATTTATTTACATCGTATGTCCTATCAGTACAAGTTCTATTTTTGGAATGATATTATTTCATTAATTCCAATATTATTATTACAATAATTACAACAGTTTGGTTTTCCACTTCTTGTTTTGTATTGCTTAGCAACTCAAAACTTATCTGATCCACAGCTTCCTCCATTTCCTTTATATTTTTCAATAACTCGTTATCTATTTGCACCCTTCTTGATCACTGCTACTAATTGGATTAACAAGTTCTTGTTGTCTTCGAGTGATCAGTTCATGTGTGATATTTTCAAACTGAAATATTGAATTTCATTATTTTATAAATTCAATTTGTTAGGGTTCAGTAAATAAAGCAATTCTTAACTTTAATTCTATTTGAAAAAAATCTTTCCAACTATAGCGTTATAAAAAGCGAATTTCAATTAAATTCTTTCATTAGAAATATTTTGATTTGTACCACATTTTGTCAATACTTTATTTATGGTATAGGGTAGAATCCGGTTGTATTGACAGTCATATAAATTGAACCCGATATTTTATCTTTTACAACCAGACATTTTCCTTAAAAGACCGATTTTGGCGATTCCAACAACTCTCAATCGCTTGGGAATGAACCCCAGATTGGTGCGATCGATAATAAATACAACAACAACAAAATGAAAATGTACACCAAAAACTGTTGTTGTTTAAAACACCAATTTATTACTAAAACATTAAAGACTATACATCTATTTACAAATTATCAATTGTCTGGATTTCTAATATTGTGGTTGGTGCCACAAAAATGTAAAATAAAAGCGGTTGTTATTAGAAATACAAATTTGAATTTATTACTTTATTACTCGTACACGATTTGGAATACCACTTCTACTGGAAGCCAAATATTCTCGCAACAGTAGTTGCATTGGACCTCCATCTCATCGTTGATTTCTTGGTGGTGCCACGGAACCGTCGAATTCACCCACTGCTCATCGTAGTAGTCCTCATCATCATCAACTTCTTTCTTAATGGTGTTTAACAACTCCAAATCGATCCCACCCACAGCTTCCTTTTCTTCCTCAACTTCGTTTTTTATACTTCTCAATAGTTCGAAGTTAAACTCCACCATCACTTCATCACTGCTTGTCACTTGCTCCATAATTTCTTCTTTGATGAATTCCATTTCTTTTTCATTTTGTAATTTGTAAAACTGAGATCTTCTAGCTTTGGGCTTCGAAATTGAAATAATGAATTTCTTAGCAGCGATCGGGATTTTGAGGACGCTCAACCCTTTCCGAAATGGGGTAAAATTTTTAAATTAGATCCGCAAAAGAAACAATTTCTGCAATTGTCAATAATGAAACCGTACCTAATTTGTGATTGGTCTAAGATTTTATCAAATGGCGGCCTTCATTGTAAATTGATATTTATTCCATATCTATGGAGGGAACAATGAAGTGTCCGTCAAATAATATTTCCTGAAATACTCCACCACCGGAACTAATTCCTGTGGCAAATATTTGAATAAAATATTTGACGCAGTAATTAGCTCCGTAGGTGGAACAAGTGCTAATCCATTTATTAAACCCCCCTTATATTTAATTTCACTGCTGACATCACTCTTAGTTAGCCCTGCCGATTGCTTGTGCTTTCTTATATTCTGACAAAGATTAAAGAAACACCCTTGAATTATTGCGTTTGGGAAATGGTGGTTTAACGCGCTAATAGCCGCAATCTCGAAGTCAGTGACGATCTTCTTGGGGTTTACATCCGGGCACCAGTTTTTCATTATTTGGAAAATGGTCATGTAAACCGATTTAAGACGACTTGTGGTCAGACAATACAAAATTGGGTGGGCGACACCATTCTTCTCAGCTCGTTGAGGAGAACGCTGCAGCATTGACCACGTAGACTTGCCTAAAATAAATAAGAAAACTTTATGATTACGATTTGAAAAAAAAAACAACTTTTATTAACAGATTTTGAAGTAATAAATAAAAGTAAAATTTCGTAAATGCAATTTCCCTTTTACATATTTCAGAAAGTACTATTTTAGATAATTGTTTAGCTTGGAATCCATAAGAATAAATTTAGTTAATAAAAAATGTTTTATGTGATAAATGAATAGATCAATTTGTGAAATATGTTTGCGTTTTGTAATTAAAAAGTGTGAAAAGCAATCTTCTTACATACAGAAGAGTTATTTTACGTTTTAAGATTGATGTATTTCGGACAAAAATAAATTTTAAGCTGTACATTTGAAGTTAATAATTTTAAAGTATTCTTTTAACATATGATATGGATATTGTCATCCAGCTTTTTGTTTTAAATGTCTAACTTCTTTACTCGTTCCGCTCTTCCTAATGCTGCTGATATCAATCTTCTATTTATTTCTAAATGGTGCGCTTTTTAATGTTTTTCAGCAACTCGACGTCTATTTGGACCAAAAATTGGTCCATAGTGCTCACTTGTGGCTCAGATTCGATCACTTCTTGTTAGAAATATTTCTGGTTGCTGAACTCTATGATAATTGCTCTTCGTCGTAGGTTGGGCTGAGCTGTTCTTGCTTTAAATTTTTAATCTGAACTTAAGAATTTTTATGCAGCTTTATGAAATTTTTGGATAATTCTTTTCTTTGGTTTTCAATATGTTCCAATTTTACTGCTTTTTTACTAACAAAGAAATATTTGTTGGGTCTCAAATTGTAATTAAATTTCAAAAAAAGGATTATACGTAAAAACGTCATTTTCTGTTTAAAGACCGAGATATTAATTATAAGAACAGTATTTTCATTTGTGAATTATGTACTTAACAACAACAATGAAACTTGATTTTGGTGAACACAATTTTGAATTATGGTTTGAGTCAAATTAACGCTGAGATGAGCTTCTGAAGGAGCTCATCATTTACATATAGAAATTTATTAAATTAAATACTGGATATCTATAACAGATCATTTCAAGAAAGATGCAAAAGAATTGTAATAAGAAGATAATAGAAAAATTATATTTCTTATAGAGAACCAATAAGAAATTAGACAATTTGGATAAAGTTAATAAAGTTTAATAAATCTATATTAAAGAACAAAAAATAGTAATACAAAGAACTTGGGAATTAATTGAAGTTGATTATTTATAAATATTTAGGGTAGTTTGTAAGAAACATATGTAAATATTACTGTAAATATTTAAGGTCATGTGTATTTGAATAATAGTGTCCCCAAATAAAATAAATCAGGCCATTGTGCACCAAAAGTAGAGTTTCAATCACACCAAAACTAAAAAAATAATAATTAATTCAAATCAAACCTAAAACTACGAACTTATCAAGTTTTTCGAAAACATTGTCATTAGTATTAAAAAAAATTAAGAATTTATGTAAAACTGAAATTATAAAAAGAACTATTGAATTGTAAAAATTATAGAAAAAAAACACAGTAAAATTATACCTACTTATTTTATAAATAAAACATTCGTTTATCGAATAATGAAATTTTGCGAAAATGTTTGTATTGACTTTTGAAATTCTTCATCCAACAATATTGACAAAACAATAGTTCAAATAATTATTTGTGGTACAAGGGTGTAAATGAAATGTTTTTATTGAGGGTACGAGTGTGAAATTTGAGCCATTAGGCGAGATTTTATCGTTTCCGAGTTAAAAAATCTTCAACGAGATGGACTAATTTTGTTAAACTGCCCCTGTCTGCAAAAGTCGATGTCGGTATTTCTCAGGAATGTGAGTAATATGAGCAAATAAACAGGTAAGCAGAATTAGTGACAATGACCTAATTATTCAACATTGCTTTTTAGAAAATTCTAAAAACTCCTCTGTGCATGCACCTGCGGAAACACCTTCATTGTGCCTAATCCACTTTCATTGGAAGATGACTACCTGAAAAAGGTCTAAATTTTGCAATTTTTGCCTGAAAGTAAAATGGTAATATTTCTTTTAGGGACAGCTTTGAAATCAAATAAATATCTCATTTAAGCAAAATCAACAATTTGAGAGTTTTGAACTAATAAAAGAAATAATTCTTTTTCAAATCAAGAATTAATATGTGAACTCCTCTTAAAACAGTTTTTAATTTTAACTTTACTTAATTATTTTAATGAGATCCACTTCAGATTCGGAATTAATTTAAAAAATATCCATACTGTGCGAAGACTTTTACATTTATTAATGCCGAACGAGTGACTGCAACAATTAAAGTTGAGTGAACCGATGACNGCTCTTCTAAAAACAGTTTTTAATTTTAATTTACCTATTTATATTAATAGGACTCACTTCAGATTCGGAATTAAATAAAAAAAATATCCATACTGTGCAAAGACGTTTAGATTTTTATATTAATGCCGAACGAGTGACTGAAACTATTAAAGTTGAGTGGGCCGATGACGTTTCGCTCGCCACTAAAACCTCAGATATGACTAACCTCATTGTTAAGAGACGTTATATTAAGAAAGATTGATATTTAATGACAATCCTTTTGCGGAAATATATATTTAATCAAAGTTAAAGATCAACAGATATCCGACTGTATAGTCTAGTTGTTAGCGCCCTTGACAGTATCCCAGGAGGTCGTGAGATGGAATCCTGAGCGGATACTCCAATTTTTCTAATACTTGTAAATTACAAAGAATAAAAAAATGGACTTTATAACAGACATAATAATTGATCTATATCTTAAGTTTAGTGAAAATAGGTGAAGTATTTCATGATTTATAGCGTTTTTGTTTGAGATTCTGAACTAATTTAATTGAGTTCCATTTTTCATTTAACCAAAATGAGTTTTCTATTAGATACGAGTGTTTAATTATGAGTTTTTCCAACTAGTTTTTATAAGATTTTAATTTTAATTAGCTATTTTTCCGCGAAATATGAAATAAAGAATAAGAAGACAATCCAGTACTAAATTAAGGTCTAAACACATACAATTAAGGGAAGTACTTACCAAGCGAATTGAACTTTCGGTCTAAATTTTTCAATATATCACACAAATAGTGCACCAAGTACTGTATCACTGATATTCCTGGGGACTCATCATTTAAACCACATTTAAAAGCCATATACAACATTTAAGACAAAGTTTTCTTTTTGTAATTTAATGGGAAAAAATTTAATTTATTAATAAGTCATACTTACTGCTTTATAGTAGAGGCATGACAAATGTCAAAATATATTTTTATTCTTATTGTTTTAAAACTGTTAATAAAAGACTTTTCCTCAAAATAATTAGAATCAGAATATTTAGTTAGAAAATAAATACAATTCAAAGCGAATTAATTGTTGCATTTCCAGAATTTTTCATTAAAATATCACAAAATATAAAACATATCATTGTGCGAGTACAATTAAATTTGTTAAATAACTAACCGGATTAAATATTCGGAAATGAATTTGTCTAACAAAAAGATTTTTATTTTCCTTCTTTTTGGATTTAATTCACCATCATTTATTACAATAATTTAATATAAATTTAAAAACTGTTGTTTGGATTTTTTTAAATTGTTGCATTGTATATATTTAAAATGTTTATGCTAAATAAATGAATTTTATGAAAAAAAAACTTATTTATATTAATATGACATTAGATTCAGAATTAAGTTAAAAAAAACAGCAACTTGAGCAAAGCCGATTACATTTAATAATACTGAATGAGTGACGGCAACGATTAAAGTTGATTGAGCCTATGACGCGCACCACTACAACCGCAGATATGACTTACCTTTGTAAGAAGACGCTATATTTGGTAAGATTGTTATATTTTTGCGTAATTATATAATTTATCAAACATAAAACATTTGTCTTGTAAAGTTTTTGAATATAAAAAGTTTAATGTAAAACAGGATTATTAATGAAAAAAGGGCATTTAAGGTAAGACCTAAAACTTACAATAAAAAATTGAAGAAAACTCTTTTTAAAGAATTGAAAACAAATTTACATATTTAATAATAATCACAATGAAATATTTAATAAAGCTAAAAACCTATCAAATTTGTGTTTTAATAATATTATCGATGAAATGATAAATAAATAATTATGTTTGGGGCTGAATCTCGTAAAAAATAAATAATTAGCTTTATTTTGTTTTCTTAAAACCAATATTTTATATTTACAAACAATTCAAGAGAAAAATAATAAGATTTGATATACAACTCATTTTTTTAGAAAATGAATACAAAGATATAAACTTACCAAGAAATAAAAAAATAAAGGTTATTTTTAACACATTCTGAAATATGCAATAAAATTTTAAATAGAGAAAACTGTACAATTTTCAATTTTCTTTTTGACCCTGAAATTTAAAAAAACAATTTTCAAAAAACCTGAACTGGTAAAAATCGAAAACATGTACAAAATAAAAAGAATTAAAAGCAGCTTTCGTAATTTTAAATATAATTTTATTTTAATACTAAATGCGCTTATTCAAATTTACAAAATATTTACAAATTTCGATTAGATTTCACTCCCTTATGATTGCCAATCAGTTTGGGGGTGGTGCCATAAATGAGTTTGTTGCTCCTGCCAATGCTCCGTGAGGTCGTAATCATAGTAGTCGTAGTCATTGTAGTCGTAGTCATTGTAGTCGCAGTCCATAAAAGGTGAGAAGTCCATGATGATCTCTTCGGTTGGATGCACAATGATTCTATAATCAATTTCCACCTCTAACTCGCCCTCTCTTCAGGACGGTGCCAAGTGGGAAACCTTCGAACCCACTGCTCCTCGTAGTAGTCCTCATTTTCACTCACTTCTTCGCACTCACTATCCTCCACTTCTTGTTTAATATTTCGAACTTTGTTATAATCCAATTCAACCGGATCATCGAACACTTCTTCTTTTTTCATGTTTTTCAGTATCTCGTAGTCAATCTCCACTACAAACTGATCACTACTACTAACTTCCT
>JXOV01002254.1:4334-37327 GCA_001014945.1 Clogmia albipunctata
ACTATGATCGGGATTCGAACCCGGCACCTCCTGGGAATAGATCAAGCGCGCTACCAACTCGACCACAGAGGCTTTCAAAAGCCATTACCAACTCTTAATTTATTGATCGGTGCAATGAAATTAAAGTTTAACAAATTTTCAAAACCTTTACACTAGTTTATTTGGTTTATTTGAATATATTTTTATTTTAGGAATATTCTATCCTTCTCCCAGCGCATTACGCATTGAGCAATAAAGACAGATATAGTATGTGGAACAGAGCAACATATATTTCTATAAAAATTTAGAGAATTTTTAAGAATTTGTATTAATTTAATTAAAAAAGCATAAAATTTTGTATAAAACATTCATAAAATTCAGAAATTGTACACTTTTGTTTACAACAAAATGTCGTTTTAAAGGTCATTTGATTTTGAAATTGAAATTTTATCCTTAAAATACAATTGAAACAGAATGCTGAAGATGTATTTGAAGAAAATTTTAATTAAAAACTATTGATTTGTGTAATAGTATTTGTGTCAAGTAAAAATATAAATATAATTCCAGTCAAATCTTGCCGTTTCTTCTTCATGTTGGGGACTTATTATAAAGCTTAACACCTTTATACTATTTACAGTTCTAAATTAAAATACATTATTCTAGTGGCCATTAGAGCGTTAACTCGAGAACCATTATTATGGATGCATTTTTGCAGTGATGACTAAATTAAAAATTTTAATTTTCCTCGGATTTTAATTTCAGTTTTTAGCAAACTAATGGAAAAATATAATTATGTCATTTAATTATCCGTTGCCACAATTCCGCACTCATTCTTTGCCTATTTTTTCACTGCGGTCGCAGCTCACAATGGTCAGTTTTAAAAATTTGTTGGAAATTTAAGTTTTTGAACGTCTTACTATGTTTATAATGTTTATTATTTGTATTATATACCTAAATCCAAATCATAATTGACACTTTAAAATTAAGTTTTAGATTAAATATTAATATATATAACTTTTTATATATATTTTTTTATCTTTTGTTACTCCCTTTGGTAGCATTGGGCGTCTATGAATTCCTTCAATCATAATGTGTGGTCAATGAATCGCGGAGTTCTTAGTTCTGAATCTGGTTGGGCCAGAAGATTCGAAATCTGATTTTGAAGCACTTTTGAATGAAGACTTTTTTATTACAATATTTATTTTTATTATAAATACTTTTTATTATATTTTCGTTTCTTTACCAGGGTTTTGCTTAAAGTCAAAGACACATGGAAAGAAAAATGATGGGTATTCGTCTTCAAGACAAAGTTTCACACGTCGATCTTAGAAATGTAATCAAAATTACAGGGTGTTGATGCTCGAATCCAACGTTTAAAATTCCAATGAACTGGCAATGTTACAAGAGCCAATAATTGGAGTAATTTTAGTAAACCGTTGGATACCCGGAGCTGATGTCAGACTTCGAGGATGACCAGCGGAACGATGGGACGACGTTCTGAGGAGATGTTTCGGACATGCTTGGAAAAGACTGGTAGCAGATAGAATACCGTGGAATTCTAGGAAAGAGGCCTACGGACAGGAGTGGACCGACATTTAGGCACTAATGATTACTAGGCTTTGCTGCCGTATATTAAGACTTTATGGTACACAGGCGTTGAATGTTCTTAAAGACAAAACATTTCCTTTATTTGATATTCCCTATTTAAACAAGTTGTTATCATTCGGATTGGTTTTCATTTAAAAAAAAACTCCAATAGAATTAATACAACAAGTTTTGACTTCCAAGTAAATTCATAAAATAGGTTGATAAATCGTTTAACAGAAGAAATACTATATTTCCATTTTAAATATATTTCTTAATAAAAGTAAATCCTATGTAGTTGGTTTGTTTTTCTAATAATTACAATTCTTTTATACTCTAAATAATAAATAGATATTCTAGAATAATATTAATAAAACACTATTATTAGACAGTATCGGATTGCTCTGCTTGTTTTTGGCGGCTATTGTAAAAGGGATACCGAAGATACAAAAAGGGTTATCAATTAGGTAGTGAATTGTTTAGTCCTTGAAGAATTGTAAAACCGTATAAATTATATTTGAATATTTTTCAAATTTACTGGAATTGACTATTGTGCACTGCTAGGTAATGGGTCTCTCTTTTGATTCGCGAATCTATTTACCAGCACTGCCGCCGTTCCACATTAAGCCGCCATAATTAAAATAATGCGAATTGTGAATTAAGCCTAACAACTTTTGCACAGAGCTCTAACCCATTAACTTGGAACTTTGCAAACACGAAATGCGCCAAATATTTGCAAAAGCGGCGTAATTTTTTGCCTTCTCTCCATTTGTTTGTTTTCCTGGCCTAAAAGAAGAGAAAGAAAGAAAAAAAGTGAAGAAAACCCCGGGAAAGAATGGGGTGCATTTTAATGAACGACGACGCATTGGATCCATTTCTCTCCTCCCATTGTGCCCTTTTCCTTACATGCATCTGACTCTGACTCGTTAGTTTTCCTTGAATTTTAATTTTCGCACTCCAAGTTCAAACATTTTAAGCTCAAGTATTGCATAAAGCGCCGCTTTTTGCATCACGCTCGGATTACCGCGCGACAAACTCTCCCGATTAAACCGCGGATATCAAAGCAACAACCACTTGGCTCAATCATTTATTAATGCATTATCGGCAATTATGCGGATTTCACACCCACGCGGACACGAGCATTGCAATTATTAAACGCAAAGTGAAGCTCACAGTGCAGTGAAAGTATCGGGAAATTATGAGATTTTCTAGGCACGTTTAGCTTTAAATGTTTGAAATAGGTGCTTCATTCAAAGGCATTTTATGAATTTTTATTGCCTAAAATTGATATTATGACATTCCAATCTGCTCTGTCAAAGTCGTTATTATAGCACAAGTGCTTTAAAGAATTCTTTAAAGCACTAGTTCTTTTTTATTATTAAAGTGTGACCTCCGTAAACGAAATTCATCAATTTATATGAAAAGTTACTTTGATACTGGATGTTTTACTGTTAAATATTGACGAATATTGACAAACATTGACGAACATTATCCGACACTCTCAGATTACAGTTACGGATTTTTATATTTTAAAATTATGTTTCCAATCATCATTTTGTTATGTAATAGAAACAAAAACATCATAAAAACTATTATCCAAATATTAGAATTTGTACCGAAGAAATCAAAAGCGACTTCCAAAAAGTTTTTCTCAATTTATAGATCGGTGCAATGAAATTAAACTTTAACAAAATTGTAAAACCGTTTATTTGAATTTGTGTTTAGGAATGTTGTATCCTTTTCCCGCATTACGCATTGAGCAACAATGGCAGATATAGTGTGTGGAACAGAGCAACATATATTTCTATCAAAATTTAAAGAATGATTTTGTGTTAATTTATTTAAAAATGCATAAAATTGTGTATGAAACACTGTCGATAAACATTATTATGCACTTGAGACTTTTTTAAGGTACTCGCTTGCTCGTTGCTTAAAACAATCCTTGTGTTTAATAAGGTCTTATCCTATCGACCTTGTTGTATAAATAACTATTATGATATGAAACGATTTTATTAGGAATATAATTTATTCAACTTTAAAAAATTAGACATTTTTTGTCCAAGATATATTACTTATTTTGCGTGAAATATCTTAATTATTAAAATTAATTATAAATTTCTGTGAATGTCACAACAACCGTTACAAGTATTAAATCTAGGTCTAGCCAAGTAGTTTTCGTAATCAAAGTTATCAACGCTCTATTCATTTCCCAATCTTTTACAATGATATTTACCATGATTTTGAACAAATAATTCCACTTTATCCCTCTTTATTATTCATTTTAAGGGCAGCTAAATATTAGCAGAAAGGTGCGCAATCTGCGCAATAAATTATACAATTACTTCAATAAATTTATTGTAAATTATACTAATTTTGGTTAGTGAGTACTTTTGGTGTTATTTAAAAAAAAATAAATACAATTTTACTAAAAAATTCATGAGACCCAATTTTTCCCATATTTATCAATAAATTCATATTTTTAAATATAATAAATACTGTTTTAAAGCCATTTAATTCTAAAGGAATGGAATATCAATAGTTTCTATTACTTAAAACCCGAAAAAAGCAACAGTAACCAACCAAAAACGGGAGTGTATTCAACTTTCTGCAACGTTTTTTAGGGGCCAAAATGGCGCTTCGCTGATTTTTGTTTTCTAGAAGTAGCTGTGATGAACCTAATTCTAATATTTTTTCATACTTATACTCTCAACGAACCCCTTAACCCTATTGCCAAAGGAATTTTTTAAATTATGGAAAATACTAGAAAAATTTATGGTTGAACTCTATAAAATGACTGTATTCAACTTCTTGCAACGGGGTGTATTTTATTTTTTGTAAACGTATTTACACGAATTTTATTCACAAAATATATGTAGTGAAATTTTGAATTTTGAATTTTGAAAATAAATATCAATGTTTGTACTTCATTCGAACCTGCGTTGATCGTTTCCCAATTTTGTGGCATCGATTAAGTAGGCCGCAATTATAAATAAAAATTTAATTTTTGCCACATTTATGTGAAATTGGTAGTCACTCCATATACTCAGAATTTTTAATGTGATATGTAGATTTCTAACAATTATTCCCATAATGATCACGTTTTAACATTTCTCTTTAGTGATTTGAATAGCTTAATTGGTAAATACATAATAATTAAATTTGAGGATACCGGTTCGATGCTCCAATTTTGGTATTTTTATTTTTTTCTTTGTTAGGTATTTTCTCATTACATTTTTATAAAATTTTTAAAAATCTGTTATTCTTTTGAATTAACAGTTTTGATATAATAAAATTAATTTTTAAAAAATTGAAATAAAATTTTATTTCAATGATCTTTAAGCCCTTAGATCAAATCATGTAAAAAAGACACGTATGGGAGTACACGTAAACTGTGCCTGTGAAATTCTAGTTCGCTAAAAAGACTGAAAAAAGTCTTTTTTCACTGTTTTGAAAGGCAAAAGACTTCATATTTCATATATTAATCGATTTATCTATCATTACAAACAATATTTTTAACTGGATTTGTTTTAATAACTTCCACCAAATGGGTTAAATTCTAATTGCTTTTATTATTTGAGCCAAATTTTGAAGGATCGTCAGTAAATTCATCTTATTTTGGAATAGAGGTAGATAAAACTTTTAAAGATAATTGGGTTTTAATTGTAAATAATCATTAATAAGTCGATTGTTTGGTTAAAATATATATGTATAGCTACATATGTTAATAATAAAAATATATTGTATGGTGATCTTTATTCGCAATCTTCTAGCAACTCTTTTTCTTTTTAATAGAATTTAATAAAATATCAGTTCAAATTCCGGTGGTTAACTTCAATAGAACTGGTTTATTAAATTAGATTGTCCCGCATGAGACTGAATACCTTGAGTGGGTCAATTTCAATCGTTCCAAAACAATATCTTTCATTGTATTTTTGTTTTTCTTTATATTTTCAATAGTTATTTATGTTTTCTATTAATATAAATCAAATTAGAGGATTTATATAGTTTAATAGTATTTTTATACGATAATTAGTGAAACCAATATTTTCGATGGTTTCAAATTTTTATCAATAAATCCCAATTAGGATTAGCCAGAATTATGAAAATTGGTATATTTATAGTAAAAGAATATATCAAGTTGAAAATTTATCAAAAATAGTAATTAAAAATTTTAACTAGGATATATGACCTTCAAAACTTGGACGTGACGATATTTATATAAAACTGTTTTAAATATTCTAAGGAAAATTAATATGTTTAGAAAGTGAAAGTGTCTGGTGTTTCAATACCCCTCTGTAACCCTTATGTGAACACAATTTACTTGTTTTTTATCGAGTACATTTTTTCTTCAAATAAAAGAATTTTTCTGTTAAGAATTGCGCAAAATATAAACGAAATGTTGTTGCGCAACAAATTCCAAGGACCAAAGATGTGATCTGAAAATGGTATAAAGGCCTTTTTACTTTCAAAACAATGTTTCTGTACCAAATTTGCATAATTAATAGTAGGAAGAAGAGTTAAAAACCACTATTTTCATTGGGAAAGTCTTATAAACTCATACCGATATTTTTCATTCAAAGATCAAACTGGATTAGCACATTTATCGCGAATTTTATTATTCTGAGCATCTTGATCGAAAAATGAATAAGTTTTAATTATTTGACTGGTTTTTCTCCAATACAAACCCTTCAAATGAAATGGATATCCAAAAATGTTGTTGTTGGATAATGAGAAGACCGTTATTTTTAAAAATCTTACCAACGAATAATTTTCGAAAAGTTATTTTGGTTTGGAAAAACAATTTTCAATTTTTTTCGGTGTTTTTAAGGGTTGATTTAGTAATTTGTATAGTTAATCAGGTACAATAGATATATTTACAATTGATTTAAGTAATTAAAAAGTGCTTTCTTTCAGAAATGAGTGGAAAATTGGGTTTAATCTTCAGCCGGAATTTTCACACGACGAATATTTGCAATGAGATCCGGAAACTGGCCAGGTTGCGAGTTGTAGACAACAGTGAGATTGGAAAGGCAGCCATGATCGAAGGGAAGCCACCACGATGCATTCACGTGTATAATAAGAAAGGAGTCGGTTTTATTGGAGATAAAGTTCTGGTTGCGATTAAAGGGCAGAAAAAGAAGGGAATCCTGATCGGATTGAAGCAAACCCAGAACCCAAAGATCCCCAGGTTCGATAGCAATAACATTGTACTGATTGACGACAATGGCAGTCCTCTAGGCACCAGAATTCACGTCCCGGTTCCAACAATCTTGAGGACGATTTTAAAGGAGAAAACCCAGGCCAAGGGCGCTGATTATACTAAAATTCTGTCAATTTCTAGTAAATTCTTATAATAAGAAGTAAATTTGATAATAAAGTGTAGATATTTAAAGAATATAATCGTTTTGTGTTTATATTAACAATTTTAAAAAAAATCCAAACTATATAATTAAACAAAATTAAATTATAGTTGAGATTTGAATTATATTTATTAAAAAATCTTATCGTGTATTTAAAAAATTAAATTTTGAAGTAAAAATGCATTGAAATCATTTTTGAATTATTTTATTTACAAGTTGAAAATTAATCTCTTGAATCCCTTTTGCTCTCTTTCCGCCAGATG
The DNA here is from genome assembly GCA_001014945.1 of Clogmia albipunctata. Taxonomy (NCBI): domain Eukaryota; kingdom Metazoa; phylum Arthropoda; class Insecta; order Diptera; family Psychodidae; genus Clogmia; species Clogmia albipunctata. The sequence goes on from JXOV01002254.1 coordinate 11,521, forward strand.
ATTTTCATTCACAAGAAAAGCGATTCTCTCTCGCGAATCCTTGCTTCTCTTTTGCCATTTTGATGCAGTGTGTTTTTCCGAAATAAAGTCCTGATTCAGAGTGCCAATTCACAGTTTCAGTGGCTTAAATCCAGCAGTGATTGTGAATTATTAAGAGGATTTATTGAAAAGTAAGAGTTTAGACTGTCCTGTGGCGGAATAGTTGATTGTCAGCTGGCGATTACCGCATTTATTATTTAATAGTTGAACCGTGTCCAATAAGATTTACGCAATTAGGATGTCTTTTGAGATTTCCGATTAAAAATCGATTTTTTGCACTAGTTCTAAAATACGGACTTTTCCTTAAACTTTTCAAAGGAAGGAGGTGAAAACGGGAAGAAAATTAATTGCAAAATTATTCAATAGTGTTGCGCAATTCATTTGTATTCACACGGTTCCGTTCACCTGTGATTAAAGTGAAAGGAGGAGGAACGGCGTTCTGACCTAAACACCATAAACGATGACCGCTCCTTAATGCCATTGGTCATGACTTCTGTTCCACTTTTACGGCTTTCGCAACATTCTAAAATCGATAAATAGAAAAGTAGAAAAAAACCAAACCACAGACACTTTTCGTCCTTTTATCCCCCTCGAAAACAATTTGACCAGCAGCGACTTTTATTCTCCCCCTTCGCTTGTGTTGGTTGTTCATAATCATTTGTTTGCGTTTGTTTAGGCTCCGGTGTGGCCATGGCGATGGCGGTGACATGGAAATGAAGGTGTAAACAAGGCCGAATAGGTGTCCAGCAATTGAAGTCGCCGGAAAGAGGAAAAGGAGCAAACCAGCAGTGATGAGCCAGTCAGCAAATAGCCCAGAGCCGCTGAGCGCATCGGTCGTCGTCTGCAAGGAAGTGTTCGACGAAGGATACCAACCTTCCCGTGAAGGTGAGTTTAAGAGAAAATAATAAAAAATAGATTGAAAAACAAGTACAAGGAATAAAGTGCATTGCTATCAAGAAATCGATAAAAGGATGGTGCATCTCTCCGGTGGTGATAACTCATGGCGAGGTCAAAGCTCCCAATGATGGATGCTACGGAAATGTAATTTCATCATTGATTCAGTTATTTCCCTTATTTTCTTTGGAATAATTCTATTTGAAAGTTAAAAAGTAGTTACATAATTATTAAATAAATAATACTAGAATTTGACATAAAATTTATTCAAAAACATAATTAAAAAGAGTTCCCTTAGAAACGGTTTTTATTAAACTTTTGTATTACGTATTAAAAAGCCTACTTTAAAGGAGTAATATAATGACGGTTTTATTTAATTCTGAGCATAAAATACTTCAATTACAGTTTGAAAATTGTATTTTTATGAAGTTTATGGATAGACAAATTTAATTGAAAATGTTTTATAATAAATTAAAGTCATTATTAATTTTTTTTTTATAAAATGAAATTATATTTATTTTAATTTTGTATTTATTTCTATAATATTGACACGTGTTTGAGTTATCGGTCAATAGCCATTGGTTGCCAAGGACTTTATTTTGTGAGTAAACATCGAAAAAGTCACCAAAATAAAATAAACGACCAATCCAATTCTTTTACGGATTTCAGCTTCATTGTCAACTTTTTTATTAGATTTTTTCCCAAAACTTACCCATTTAATTTTGTGAAAGTCATGAACCGACCGTATTTTCGTCATGTATTTACCACATTACGATAGTTCAAAGTCTAAATATAGAAAGCGTTATTCCCTCGTCGTTGATAACCGAAAAATTGAATTAGTTCAACTCATCCTTGTTCTGCTATTTCGTGAAATACACCATAATAGAAAATAGATTAGCCAAAATATAATTACCTCTTTAAACGAAAATATATAATTATCCGATTACTTCGTCTCATTAAATTTCTAAAGACGTTAGACCATGCCTCTTCATTTCCATAGTTATGCTTTACTAATACCAACCCTTGCGCTTTATAATAGCTTTCTAACGCTTTTGTTTGTATTTAATGGTTTAGTTTAGACTATTTTTTTCCTTGAAATAATGAAAAAATACATATTTTATTTTAAAATGCATAAAAACTTGTACAAAATACGGTCGACAAGCATTATTAAACATGCGGACCTTTATACAATAAGGTTGATAAGAATAGCATTTTTAACAATTATAAATATTATTGAAATTCTTCAAATTACTTATGTTTTACTTCTACCCCCATTTTCATTAATATTAAAAATATGAGTAAAATGGTTTATATTCTTTTTAATGTACAATTTTTATATGCAATTTATAATATTCAAATTTTCAATTATTACAGTAGATAATTTAATACGTAACTGGCTGATTTTTTATTCTATAACAGTAGTGTTATGCAAATTTTGTTCATCAGATAGTTTTAATTCGATACACATATTGAACACGGGTACCCGGGTCCATTTTTGAAATGCAACTAATCAACTATGCACTTTTACCTGATCATGGAATAGTGGTATCAATAAAATGAAGTGTTATTTGGCTCTTTGTACCATATACCATGTATGCACATATATAGAGCATTTTGTTGAATTTTAACTCTATTTTTTAAATTGAATATAAATAAAATCTCAAATTATAATAATAATTTTCCCACTACATTCCATTACGGAACTGGGGGTAGTCACAACCTCAACAATGGGGAGTTAGCTTCATGACTATTTGTTTTCAGTGTTTTATTAGTCAATTAATAGCACCTAGACCAGTTATAAAAGGATCCAGTCAATCCACCCACTTTATTTATGTTTTTGCGCCATTACTGCTAATTCGCTAGGGATATAAATTCACAATGTTATCGATACAAATGGAAAACTTTTTCGCGCTAGACACATATCCGCCCAGGTTTCGATGCCAAGAACTCGAGGAAGCAGTTAAGGGTGGTAACCACTTATCTATAAGGCAGATTCAAAAATTGCGTAAATTCTGATAAAAAAAACATACGGCATTTTGTATGGGTAAATTATTAGGTGTGTGTGTACTTTTGTACCCAATACTTTTAATTTGATACATGGTGCGAAAGTATTGGGCACCAACTGGTAACCCAAAAGTACACGCTTTGGACATCACTATTTAACAGATGTCACGTTTATTTTTTATAAAAAATTACAACAGAATAACTAGAGTTCTAAAATTAGCTTCAAAACTTTTAAAAACCAAAGTACTTCTACTTATAATACACAATATTTACTACAAAATTAGTAGATATTTAAAACCCAAAAAATATAGATAAAATTACACTTTATCTCTTTGTAAAAAAAGATTATACTGAAAATAATAATTATGTTTTTCAGCATTAAGTTCCGGTCTCTAACTATTACAACAAATTAGATTTGTTACGTTTGAATAATCGATCATCGTCGATTGGTTTTCACAATCCACTGACTAATGCTTTGAAATAATAATTGCAGAAATAATCGACTACGCCACAAAGATCGGAATTAACCCTGACAAGGAGCCGCATTTGCTGAGAATAGCCAGGGATGGACTTATGAAAGCCCTGCCGGACGATTGGCAGCCTTGGTGAGTTACGGCTTTTTAATTAAACGTCTCCCCCTCCTCCTCCCTGCTCAATGACACGTTTTTAATTCCAGTTACAGCGACCAGTACCAGGCGTATTACTACTTCAACGTAGTCACTAAGGAGACACAGTGGTAATTATTTCTTTCCCCATTTATTGCAAAGAAATTCGCACGGCCTCTAAATTCTGACGTAATTGTCGTTTCGAGGATTTTAAATGTTTGTGTGATTCATTAATTCCGAAGCACATTATACATTAAAAATAGGAATAGCAAAAGAGAATCTACAAACATTAAATTGCGAAACAGTCAGTTGTCCTTTTTAGAATGTAAAGCCAGGTGCTTTATTTAATTATTAAAACACTGAGCCTAACATTTATTTTTTGCAATTCTCTTGTATAAGAGTGATTATAACAATATTTAACGTAATTGTATAGTATGGTTCAGTTTAAAAAATAAAATCACTACACCTTTTTTCATTGCATTATCAATGGCGACACATGTATGTTAAATGGGCTGTCCTTGAAATTGCAACGAATAAAAGTTAAAATTCTAAAAAGTCATCCTTGACACTGCAATGAAAAAAGGTGTACTTCGAAAAGCAATATTTTGAAACTCCAGTCAACTTATTACTCATATGAATTGGTAGGTTGGGCTCAGAACCTACTCGAGTATTATAGCCCTACCTCTCGATAATTTGAAACTCGAGGGACCCTTAAAATGTTTCGAATTATCAATTCTTTGCTGCTGCTCAGTAAAGAAACAGCGCCTGAAATGCTGCAATAACATATTTTGAAACTTCGAATTGTCGAGTGTTAAACGCCGATGGGTTCGAATTACTGAGTGGTTTTATTAAATAATCGTTTGCATTACCGAGTGCCTAAAATTGATTTAGTTCGAAATATCAAGAGGTTTTGTAGGGAACTCGTAACTTTGAATTAGTAAGAGGTTCGAATTATCGACCACTATTTCTGTCCCTAACTACATTATTGCTATCGATAAAGTATTGCAATATAATTATGCTTTTAAAGTTTTTTGAGAAGGAAAATAATGGGTTCGGATAAAAGTGTCAGCACAGCACACTAGGGCAGTATAGGTCGTATTAGGAATTATCACATAAATTTCAAATAGTAATTTATACGGAAATTACTTTTGCGATTCTCTGAAGCTAAACCTCTTTTAAGAAGATAAGGATTAAATAATAATAAAGAATTTAACCCAATAAATTGTTCTATTAAAATATATCTATCAGTCGTTTGTTGTAACAGCTAAAACTAAGTGACTTTTCTTCTCTTCTAGGGATCACCCACTGGACGCAATTTACAAGAAGCTTGTAGCAGAGGCACGTCAAAGCCAGCGCGAGTCTGAAGATCCCGATTCCGGAATCAAGAGTCTTGCTGCCAATGACGACTCGAGGCCTCCTGTGATGCGAAGGATAAATGGCAAGTTCCTGGCGCCCCTGGAGGGTAAAGCAGCTGCTGAGAATATAGTGAATCGTCCTCTGAAGCCGATTGGGCGAGTGGATCAAATCAGGAGGCAATTTGATGTTGTAAAGGTGGACGAATCTAGTTTAAATAAGCCGATTATGGACAGTCCTGGAAAGCCTCCCGTAAAGGGGTTCACATTGACCGGAACTGGGTCCATGTTCTTGAAATCTAATACCAAGAAACTGCCCGAACCAATCGGGTCGGACAGCAGTGTGACAAAGCCAATAAATATCGAAAACAAACGTCCATCGGAAAAACCGATAATCGCCTCCAGTCCAAACATGAAGGGCATTTTGAGGGACTCCAGTCTGGGAGATGTCCGCTCCAGACCTACAGACACAAGCCTCGACTCAGAGGACAAAAAGAGCGTTCGATTCAATTTAAATGAACAGTCCCCCAGGGATTCAAACCCAATTCAAAGACCTTCCAGCGCTTTGAACAAGAATTTAAATATAAACTTTGCCTCTTCTGATGATGAGGACAATTCCAGTGACTTTGAAGAGGAACAAGAGGAAGAGGAGGAAGAAGAGGTTGAGGAAAAGGAACCAGAATGGGACTTTAGCACGACTCCAGTTAGAGAAATAAAAGTAACGCCATCGATTAAAAAGGAGATCACCTCAATTGAAAAGGTTTCTTTGGAAACCGAAAAGGAGAAGCTGACCACAAAAATGAGGCACGAACTGGAGGAATTCCGTCTGAAATTGGGGCAAGAGAAAGAAGCGGAACAAAATAGACTCAGACAGGAAATGAAATCGCAAATTGGTAATTTGAAGCGGGAAATTGCCGAGAGGAATAAATCAGAGGTGGACGTGTTCGAGCTGGAAGTGGTGAAAGCAACCAATAAACAGGAGCTGGATAAGGTAATTAACGAGGAGAGGAACCGCTTCAAGAAGGAATCCAACGAAACTATTCAAAGAATTCAGGAGGAGAACAAGTGGAAATTACAAAAAGTTGTCCAAGATGAGGAGAAAAATTTCCAGAAATTGTTGGAGCTGCGAAAAGAGGAGCTGGATGACAGACATCAGAAGAAACTGGGCGAAATTGAGATGGAATTGGAGGCGAGAGTGAAAGCCAGTCGCTTTGAAATTGAGGAAAATTACAAAGACGTCTTGGAAAAGTTCAAAACAGAATTGCAGGAGGAATTCGAGGAAAAGCGAAAAGCAATAAGTGAAAACCACAAGGCGGTCGTAGAAACATTGCAGAAGAATCACAGTGAAATTCTCCAGGAATTGGAACGGGATTTAAAGTTGGAGGAGGAATTGATTAAAAAGGAGCACAGCACACAATTGGCGCAGTTGCGAGTAAAATTCACGCACGAAACTGAGGTCGAGAAACTGAAAATGCGGGAAAATGGGGAAGACTACGAGAAGATTCGCTGTGAAAAGAGGTTGTTAGAGGATAAATATCGTTGTTTAAAGGAAAAGTATGTCCGGTTAAAGACAGACGTTAAACTTTCCTTAGAAAAACGGAACAATCGAAAGAGGGAACAACAAATCATCAACAGTTCCGAAACGGAAAAGTCCAATTCCCACAAAACCCAAGGAGATCCCAAGACCGACTCTTGCATGTCTGATAAACAACAGGAAAAACGAGACAGGTCCCAAGACGGGCAAGGAAAGGAGAAGAGATTTAGTGTAGGAGATAGGTATTTAAAGCAAATTGGACATTACAACAATCACGACGACACGACCTCAATTAGCCAAAGTGATAACACGGTTAGCAATCGGTTGAACTTCTCCACGGGACATGCAGTGGATAATGGAAACTCGGATTCGGAAGCCTTGTTCGTTAAGAGTCAGGACTATTACAGAATTTCCGACCAGAAGAGTGGAAACAAGGCCAAAGAAGCAATTCCTGGAAGGCAAAGAAAGAAGGTTTTCACCAGAACCAAGTCAGCGTCCACTTCTCGTCTCAACTCCACAAAGAACGTTGAACCCAGTCGTCCCTGCACTCCAGTAGAGACTCTCAGAAGACAATTACAAAAGCTGGAAGACTTGGAAGACCAGTTTCCGGACAATACTTTAGACGCCACTTACCACTTGCGGTATCCCTTTTCGGACGTTGTCATCAATTACGGGAACTCCAGCTCTGAACTGGAGTTCTTTAAGCATAGAATCCACTTGGAAAGAGACTCCGTGCGACGAGCAAAGGAGAATTTAAAGACCCAAAGGACGAACTTCAGAACCCGACAAAGGGACATCAAACAGCGACACAAAACCAACACTCGTCACACTTTGGATCAATTGATAAACGAGGAGAAGGAATTGACTGAGATGGAGGTGAATCTCCACAGAACTAGGGCCCTCCTGGGAGAGAAGGTGATTCGTTTAAGGCACTTGGAAATGTCTTTGCAGAAAATTTGTGAAAAGGAAAAGCCATTCTCTTTGGACAACAAGTCGATTGCCCCGAAAGAGGACGCCACTCTGAGCGACCTCTCCTCACACTCCAGCTCTGGATTCAGTAGCACTGATTTCGCGAGCGATGCTAATCAATTAAACAACAACAGCAATAAGAAGTCGGGCCTCGGATCGACGGACATAATGCAGAATTTGGAGACTTTGAACGCGGAAATTAGAGAAATCTGGGACATTCTGAACAGGCAGCCCTCTTCCAATGTCAGCGCGTTTTATCCCAGTGATATGGACTGGTCCTTTAACGCAACAGGCCCCAATCTACCCCTGACCCAAAACGCGGGGAATTTCTTGGAAAACTATCGCCAGTCGCGAAACTTTTCCACTCTGGTCTCTCAGTCTCCGCTGGCCGGGCACTATACCTCCACCCTGGTCGAGCGGACGAGAGACCTACGCAATTGGCTGCGTCAGGCGAAGCAGGAGCACGAAAGAGCCCAGAACCAGCCCACTCTCTAAGCCATTGAGTTTCCATTGAAAATACACACCAAAAAGACTGCATTTTCCGTTGAAAATTGTGTTCCGTGTTTCTCGATTGCCTTCTATACTTTATGTAAATGATCATTATTTTTCTACCAAACGAGAAGACGACGGAGGAGAGGAGCAACACAGAGGTCAGGCTGAGAAAATTCGTCCCCGAGGAAAAGGATCGTGATAGATAAAAAAAAACAAAAAGAAACCATTTAGTAATTTTGATTGATTAACCGAAAGCGGGTTGTGAACACAAAACATGAGAATAAGCGTGATTTAAAAGTCCGATATTGTATATCTACTTGCCTATATAATTATTATATTGTTGATATATCCCTCTTTTGAAGCTGTCCTTATCAATATCATCCAAAAGGTACTAAATGCCAAAACTTCCTGAAACTAATTAGAGTTTAACAAATAATTTTGGAACATTATTCCATTTAAAATTTAAAGAACACAATTTTGCACAACAAATTTGCCACTAATTTTAAATCAAATATTAATCTAAACACATTAGAAGCTATGAATTACTGAAATATGAACTTAATTTTAACTTGAGGAACTAAATTATAAGATTTTTAGAAAAGGATTGGATTAAAAATTGAAATTCTAAATAGACGTTCAGTATCTTTTGGATGAATAATAAATCTCCAACTAAAATCTTACTAACGGCATGTATTCTCACTAAAAGTATTTAATCACTCTCAATAATTCCAAGAGTTAATCAAATGTTATTCTACTGGTTAATCGAACAATTAAGTGGTTCCAATATAGTACTAAATAAACAAGAGCTGCTAAGGTCGTAGGCTGGAGCTGCGGCTAGACTTCCTTTACTACACACATCCCACAACAAATGTAACCAATTACAAGAGAAAATCCAAAATAATAAAAACCAAAGAAATTCAAAAACCTGTGTTTCCATTTTCAGGCTTTTATTCGCTTCTTCATTAGCTTGATTTAAGACAGAATAATGGGTCCGGCCTCCCTGCGCACCTCACGTTCCTTGGTCAGCACCTGGTTGGCGATCCGGTCCAAGTCCCGCTGTCCCTGTGACGTCAACTTCCTGCCACCGTCGGGCATTTTTTCAATCAGCCTGATTCCCTCGAGGGACTGGAGGGCCTTCCTGGCGATGCCGGTGGCGGCCCTGCAGTAGTGCGAGGGGTGGACTCCGTTCCGCTTGCGTCCTCCGTAGATCCTGGTCACGGAGCCGACGCCAGCTGGGTATCGGTGGTACATGTGGCGCAGGATGGAGGCGCACCGAATGTAGTACCAGTCGGGGTCGGCGGGGGCCAACTCCTTGAATTTGGCTGTCTTCACCAAGTCCATTTGGTCGGGCACCTTCAGTTTTCCTGACCTGAATCAAATCAACATTAGCCACATAACCTCACTTTTAATGCAACTCACAAAAATACTCACTTTTTCAGGAAAGCGGCGACCGCCCTGACGATTTTGTGTTGATCAACGTCCTTAACGCCTGGCATCTGAAAAGAAAACGACATATAACCATTAGAAATATTCCACTATCAGAAATTACAACGCCAAACAACAAAATTCGCCACATGAGAATCGCGACCTAAACTCAATTCACATTTTTTATTCAAGTTTCACAAGTAATCCACAGAAATTTTAGTGCATTTCATAAAACAGTCCTCTATGGTCCTTTTTCAAACGAAATACCCACATTTTGTTTACTTATTTTCGAGAAATTGAAAATATTTATAAAAAGAAAATTGATTTCGTGTACCTTTGACAATTTACCGGAAGAGAAAGAAACGTCAAACGATTTATTGGTATGTGCCCGCCACTCTAGTTTTTAAATTGCTGTCTAACGGAAAAAACATCCAGTTTTGCTAAAAACGAGTTTTTAGTGGGTCATACTGTCTTTGTAACCACTCTTCTGGGTTTCTACTGGTCTCAGAAATCAAATGAAAGATAAATTAGGACTAGACGATCTTTCGTTGTGGAGAAAATAATCCTAACCCTAGTTTTGTCGTCTTAAGTTTTAAAATAAAAACACCTGATAGTCACAATTTTAATGAAAGAAAGAAGATATTGATTTTACAATTGTCTTAAGTTCACTATAATAATAAAATCTTAGTTAATATATTTTACACAAAATTTTTATTCATCAACTGTTTCATCTTCGTCATATTTTTCAAATTTCTCCTTCAAATCTTCCGGAACGTCCAAATTCTTCAAATCGTCTTCACCAATCTCCTCCTCTGTCCGGACCAAAATGTTGACCACATTTTCACAAGTGAATAAAGCCTTTCGGTATTTCCCAAAGTTGTTCTCCCACTTGTGGTATTCTCGTAAAATCTCATAAGCTCCCTTGGATCGCAAATAATCACGGCTCTTCCTTGTGGCACACAACTGTGATAAACATTCCAGCAACATATTTCGCAAATCCGGGTCATCTTCTCTTTGCTTGTCGCTGTCCAAATACTAGAAATATAAATTGTAAAATTACGTCTGAAAATAAATAATTAATTAATTACTTGTAGTTCAATGGGAAGTTTGTCATTTTCTTCGTCAGTAAATTCCTCTGGGCCAGCTAGAGGTAAGAGGATAAAGGGAAGAACATTCACTTCATCACTTAACAGCCAATCGTGTCGAGCTGAGTCAAAGCAGATGTTTTTCAAAATTCCAATTGCTCCTCCACGTCTCACTAAACTACTGCTGTGGGATGTGAATGGGAGAATCCGGAGCAGGAAGTTCTTGGTTGGGTCACAAAGCAATTCTCTCCCTTTTGCACTTTGAGTCAAATTACTGAATATCGGTCCTAAAAATGAAATTTATTGTTAAGAAAATGTTCTAAAAATTATTGATGTAACATAATTTAATTTAGAAATGATCTCGGTTTTAAAACGTAATTTAATATTTTAATCAGATAGTTTCTACTTGGTAACTAAACTAATCAGGTTATTGTATAAAATAAAGAATTATTTTACCAATATAATTCAACTTCATTCCCTTTTTGTTGAATTCTATCCTCGTAAAACAGGTCACTAGTTTGTCAATTGTGTGTTCCTGTTCCAATAAAATGTCTAAAACAGAATCCACAAGCTGTTGGGGTCTGGTTAAATTGCTGAGCAACATTGACAAAGGGTCTGAAATTAAGCTATTCTCGTCAAACATTTCTGTTATAGCTTTTTTCACAATTCCAGAATCAGCTTCGAGAATTTTCTCGGATCCCTTTTCATCGGCCGACACGTTGACCAGCACAAGTGTGGCGTCTTTGGCTATGACATTCGAGGGATCTCCGACCAGCTTTATGATCGCCTGGAGCATCTCCTTCGCATAGATCAGCTCACATCCTTCGGGACTTCCGCTCAAATCTAAAAGAGGAAATAAATCAATATTTATTCCGATTCAAATGGTGACAATTTACCTAAAACATGTGTCAGAGCCACAGACTTTAAATCCAGCCTGGAATCAACACCCAGAAACCCGATTAACTCTTGTATTTCACTCATCTTCAAAACTCTTGTTTACAAAGTTAAATGTTTTGACAGTTCTCAGAAACGTCAAACTACACGTGTTTTGGTTAAAATCGAAAATTGAAAACATTTGAAATATTGAAAATTAAAGAAAATCGAGTGTAAAAATGGGGAAAGCAAAAAAGAAAAACATGAGAGCGCCGGCAGTGCAACAGAAAATGGGATTGGAGGACCAGATCATGGACGGGAAAGTGGCGAAAAATAAGAACAGAAACAAGATTCGTCTGAAGGCAGAAGAGGAGACTTTCGTGGATGCCAAGACTTCTCGCAAAATTTTGGATGAGGCTCGTAAACAGCAAGCTGAAGCCTATTCTGGAGAGGGTTTTGGTCCAACTCCAGCAGAAGCAAGTCACATTAAATACAGGAGAACTTTGGGCGACGGTTCCGAAGATGAGGACGATTTTGGTGGACAGCAGGACGTTTCAGCTCACGATTTCTACGATGATGTCAAAGTGGATGAAGAGGATGAGCGAGCCTTTGATATGTTTAAGAACAAAAACGCCCCAAAACAGAAAACTTTAAGCGAAATGATTATGGAGAAAATCGCAGAAAAGCAAAACGAACTGAAAACTCAGTTGTCGGATGCCGGTTCCATGAAGGTTGAGGATGTTGATCCTAGGGTTAAAGAGATGTATGAAGGTGTAAGGGACGTGATGAAGAGGTACAGGAGTGGAAAGGTTCCAAAAGCGTTTAAAGTTATTCCAAAATTAAGAAATTGGGAACAGATCTTATTCATCACAGAACCTCATCATTGGACAGCTTCTGCGATGTTCAAGGGAACTAGGATCTTTAGCTCTGTATTATCACACCCTATGGCGCAGAGGTTCTACAATTTAGTGCTTTTACCGCGAATCAGGGACGATCTATGCGAATACAAGAAATTGAACAGTCATTTGTATTCGTCGCTGAAAAAGGCTCTTTTCAAACCTGCTGCCTTCTTCAAGGGAATTATTCTGCCTCTTCTGGAAGGAGGTGACTGCACATTGAGGGAAGCTATCATTTTTGGCAGTGTAATCGCCAGAAATCAAATCCCAGTCCTCCATTCTTCAGCCTGTCTTTTGAAAATCTGCGAAATGGAATATTCTGGAGCGAATTCGATTTTCATTAGGATCCTCCTGGACAAGAGGTACGCTCTCCCGTATCGAGTAGTTGATGCAGCCGTCTTCCACTTCCTCCGATTTGAACTCGACAAACGGGAAATGCCCGTCCTGTGGCACCAATCGTTCTTGACTTTCGTCCAAAGGTACAAGAACGACATTTCCTCGGAGCAGAAGGAGGCACTCCTTAGCCTTCTCAAGAAACAGACACACCCCAAAATCACCCAAGAGATCAGGAGAGAGCTCCTCGCCGCCAAGTGCAGAGACGCCGAAATGATGGAACCAGAGCACGGAGATGATAACATGGCTGACTACGAAGAAACCAACGAGTACGATCCCATGTTCGACAGAGACATGGATGCCGTGGACTAATTTGTATATTCTTAAATATTAATAAACTATGCTTTATTAACTATACATCCTTCTTATTATTTAATAGAAGTTTAGGCAACGATAGGTAATGAAGTACATTGCCAGACGAGTAAAAGAGTTGTTGATATTGGAACTGAATTGCACAATAGTTTTTTGTGCTACTGTTTTTTAACGAGTGTGAAACATTCGAGCCGAAGGCGAGTATTTAATCGAGTGCATTAAAACAGGCTCGTGTGTTTAATAATGCTTATTGAACGTGTTTTATACAAAATGTTATGCGTTTTTAAATAAATTAATACAAAAATTAAATAAAACAATCGTTTCCTTAAAAACATATTCTAAATTTAGTCTCCATCACATTGATTTCTTTCTTATTCCACGGGAAAACTTACACATAGGGAGTATCACCTTGCTCTTTAATTGATGCGTAAAATTTAAATTAAAACACGAATGACCCAAACAGACCAATAATCGATTATAGAGAAGCTTCTTGTATGTTTCTGAGCTATATCTTCCAAGTGTTAACATAACATATTGCGAATCAAAAGAACGTCGGTTATGCGCTGCAACCCAACATAACACATTTAATTTTTTTTTATGAGTAATTATCCAAGACTGTACATAATATTAATTTTATATTTAAAAATATCTGATTTTGTAAATAAAGCTTTTATTTAATATAACATATAAAACTGTTTCAAAAGGAAAAGCATTTATTTTACTTCTCGTATTCTAATTAATTTTTTAAAACAAAAATACAATGGAAAAACATACTTTATATAATTCTTTGTAAGAAATTTACAATATTCTTGATATTTATTCGTTGGAAGTATCTGTAGCACATTCATCGATCTCATCGGCTTGTGACGAATTCTGGGGGAATGTGGCCAGAGTCGCCCACGCTTCGGATTATAACACGGCCGCTGGGCAGGATCGAAACCCACGATATGGATGAGTGGTTGAGGCTGAGACGAAGCCAGGCCTCGGGTGGAAATTGTAAGGCTCGGCAAACAAAGTATCTGCAAAATAATAAATGTTTAAGGGTTCTGTTTCGTGCCAAAATATAATTCAATTTAATCTAAATTCATTATTTATTAAATGAAAGTTTATCATAAACATGAATTTTGGGTTTATAGCGTGGTTTAAATTATTAGTGCTTTTAAGAGTAAAATAGTGATACAGTCCATTATTTTCTATTTCCATGATATGTCGAACAATTGAATTTAAAATTCCTTTCCTTAATTGTGTTAGTTTAGATCATAATTTAGAAGTGTTGTTATTTAATTCTCAACTTAATATTTTGTGAATAACAAATAAACAAGCAAATAGTATACAATTTTGCAAAAAAACTGACTGGAAAAACAAATAATTAAAACGAAATATCTTTTAGAAAAATTATTTTACTCGTTATTTAGAATTTGACTCGTGTTTAATTATTGTTATTGTCTATTTTTCCCGCGCACTGTTTAAATAAGTATTAAAAATGCATAATATTTAGAATACATTTAAAATAAATGTGAATTAACAATAAATTATTTAATTGTACTGTTTTAACAATAAACCATTTGATTTTTAAATAATTTAGGCTCGCCGATTCGTCTTCCCTTTTGTGTAAATTTCATAAAAATTAATAGTGCTCCATATAAAAAGTTGCTTCATTCACAGAATTGACAATTTGTACACATTTATTTACAACAAAATATAGTCTTGAAAGGTCATTTGATTTTAGAATTGAATTGTTCTTAAATTCTGTTTGAAACAGGAAAAGGTGTATCCCCAATCAAATAATGGCAGTAATAAGATTTTCTAGTGAATCTTTTCAACAAAATTTTAATTTGAAACTATTGGTTCGTGTAATTATTATTAATTAAAGTAAAATATAAAATTTGTAGTTTCTTATTCATGACGATCCTTATTGTAATGTTTTTATTTTATTTTAAATATAAAAAAGATTGAATTATTCTTAAAATGCAGATCATTTTAAATTATTAAGCAATAATTGACTTCAATATGAAATATTTTATCCATACTCTGTTTTAAAAACTGATTTGAAAAGAATTAGAAATTATATTATCTCATTTTAAATTTTAGAAAGAATAAAATATGTTTAAAATGTGATAAATCTCTAAACCAAGGTTCAGTTCCAAATAACACAATCAAATCTCGAAATTGGGAAAAGAAGAGTCATTGAGCAAACAGATCTGAAATTAATCTGTTATTTGTTTACCTTATCACATTCGCATGACAAACGAGCAGCTCGTAGCTATCGCTCTCCTGGCTGGGATCAGCTCGATGGAAGTATTTCCGGAAAGCTGCCTCAATACGGGCTCCGTCTTGAAAGAACTGCTAAAACATTGAAGAAGAAACAGATTTTAGTCAATCCTTTTCAAAATGGATTCTTTTTCCAATTATACCGATTTCTCCGGTCTCCAGTGTCCAATTGGTGGTTCTGGAGGAATTGGAGCGCCTTCCTCGAGGAGAGAACAGCTTTCCACTGGCACTAGGGGCAAGGATTCTGAGATGATTTTCCCCGTTTCTTGAGCCCTCGACATCGTTGATCGAAACATTTTTGTGAAGTTGATTTGAAGCGCTTTTAATCGAACTCCAGTGAAATTGGCCTGTTTTCGGCCCACTTCAGTCAGTATTCTCTCAAAATCAGTCTTTCCGTCGAGATTGTACTGTCCATGTCGAATGAGAATCAAATGCCGGACAGATTTTGACTTTGCTTTGTCCAATTTCTCATTGAATTTGTTCTCGTCGTCGACATCAAAGTCCTTTTTAAGTGGTTTTACCATAGATTTTGGATCCCGGCTGAGGATAAATGAGCAAATCAATAACCGTAACCTTTAATCTAATCATCTATGTCTTACTGGTCCCAGTTGGAGTCCCACTTTCCGCATGCAGAGGGTTCAAAGTTTGTCGTCCACGAGTTATGAACGACGCCGAAATCCTTTTTCGTTTTCAATTTCTCGTTCACGAACCAGTAAAACGTAGCACCGCCAACTCCTCCAATCAGAAGGGATCCAATTTTCTGAGCTCTCGACCAACTCATTGTTTTAAAAAGGCCTCTTACACTTATTTAACAGCAAAATAAATTTTTGTTACAAAACGAGAGTACTTGAATAGGGTACAAAAACAATGACAAGTATCTTTTGAAAAGCCGCAGTTCAGCATGGCTTTTTGTTAAAATTGAAATAATATTCAACACAGTAGAAGTCACTTTAATTGATCCAGGGTGACTATATTAAAGTAACTTTTTCTGTATTTCTAAAGATTTAAAAATTAAGGTTTTATATTTGTGTAAATAATTGTAAAATGTTTTTTTAAAGACACATATGGCCTGACGACCGGTGTCTAAAATAAAGAGTTAATAATAAATATTCGTGTAAAATATTTTTTGCGAAAGGTTAGCTTAGAATTTGATTTGAGTTTCATAATGCATCACTTTTTCGCACTATGTAAAAAAATTATGAAATTTTATTTCACTTGTGAAAAAAACTATTAATCTACAACCAATTTTGTTTAAAAGTCAAAATTTCGGCGCTACCAAGTTTTAAGTCATCAAAATCATTAAATGTCCTAACTAATCATTTGTAAATCTTTTACAATTGACAATTTGTTATGATGTTTATTTACTGACTTTTGACCACAGAAACAGAGCACACACTTTACGAAGAAGGTCTTCCGTATTCAATCATTGAATAGCAGCAAATTACGTGTATTATAGAAAGAACTGGTTTATCTCTTCGATTCTGTACACTCCATCCAACTTTGAAAACCAGTTGGGTTGAACGATTAGTATTGAAGATATTAGTTTTTCGACTGTTGGGGCCGGGGATATTATTTTTTATAAATGTTTTCAAACAAATATTATTCAGAGAAGGGTTTTAGTGAAAACGGGTAATGAATTTCGAAAGAAAAACTTTACGGTCTGATCAGGGGGCGTATTGCGTTTTCGTTAAATTGAAAATTTTCTGAATTGTCAAGAAGTAAGGAGTCCACTTGGACCTCAAACTTGACTTTAAACGGTTTTTTTACTTAAAAGAGAAACTAGAAAGTTACACAATACACCCCTGGGCTTGAACCTGGATCCATGGAGTTTAATTAACCAAATAATTCTCTGCTTTAAACATATATTTAAATGCGAAATAAAACACTGCTGAATTAATAATGTTTATCTTTATTGTTTAAACATTAATGTTGTGTGTTTCGTTCCTCCCAACCAATGTATAATATGATAATAGTTAATATTAATGTAATAATAATATCAAATAGAAATCATTTACCACAAAATCGAGTTGTGAAAAAAATTTAGATCTGTATTGATTAGGCGAATTGTAAATGGATGTTGTCTCCCTCTTTATCCTTCCTCCTCGTCGGTCTCCTTCCATTTCTATTCCGTACACAATAAAAACTGATACAATAATAGTTATTATATATGTATATAAATTCCTAAAGTTATGATACAGCTTATTGTTTGTTTCCAATTAGTAAAAACGACCTTCACTAACTTTAATCATATTAAATACAGCGTAATAATATAATTATAATAATAATCGTAATAATATGGACCTACGAAAATCATCGACTAAAATAATTAAACTACATTTTCTCTAACCAATTTACACGAATAGAAATAGGAGAAGGAAGAAAACGTAAAACAAATCACTAATTTAAAACAAAAAGCTAACGAAATGGAAATGATAGATTTAAAAACGATCGGAATTGTGGATGATTGCTTTAAGCAGATATATAATATATAATAAGTTAGTGTTCTGACTAATATTACAATGAAATAGAATAATAATAAATATAATACACTTATAGAATCTTTTAAAATAATGCTCATCTCATCTCCAAATACAAGTTTAGTAAATAATCCTCAAATAATTACAATATATTGTCATCTAATACACTATTTACAAAGATTATTATCTCTTTTCCTCATATCTTCGCCTGTAAAATAATCTCTTCGATTAAAAAGTGGAGCTTCAAAACACCAAACATTGCCAAATAGTTTTTTTGTATTAGGTTTATGAGAATTTTTCAAATTTTCCATACAGCCAAAGTCTAATTTAATTCTAAAAGTTCTTTTTCTGTTGCTCTAGCCTTCTACAGCCACAATTTTATTGAATAACTTGTAACTTTGCGCATTATTCGAGACCGCGTTTTCACATTCAATTAGAGTTGGGTGCACTTTCTTCATTATTCGTCGAGATTATTGCATTCATCTGAATATTATTTACAAATTTAATAAAAATTGCTTAGATCTTAAATAAAATCTAGATAAAATCACCGAAAATAATTAAATTATTCTCAACACAAATAAATAATTCTCTTGTTCAATCCAGATTGACTGACACCTCCTAATCATGTCCACCTCCCACATTCCAATCTTAAATCGGAACTCACTGCGAATCATCCGGGAGAAGAAAACAGTTTAACAAAAGAGAAAAATGTCAAGAAAATCATTACAAATAAAATTATCACTTGTTTGTGTCAATTGCTTGATCTCTGCCCTCCGTTCCTTATCCGCTAACGATGAAATGCCCTATCCTTGGATCCCTGTTATTTACTCTAATCCGCCGGCTCTTCTACCTTTTAAGTGGTCGCGATTTTCAGCTGCAGCAGTTTGATTTTCAGCTCGGCAAAAGTGGGCCTTCGCGCTGGATTCAGGTCCCACGCCTGCCTCATCATCTCGTAAATCTCCGTCGGACAACCCTCGGGCGCCTCCATTTTATAGCCCACCTCGACGTGCTTCACCACATCCGCCAAAGGCTGAAGAAAAAAACACATTTCATTAGATTGAACAATAAACAGGTAACAAGAACCAGAAACCTCAGAAGTATTTATTTCTTATATGTGGTATACGACAACATTTATTAAAATTTAAAATTTTCATTTCATTCACAAAAGAATTCTAACACTTGTGCTTTAAATAATTCTTTAAAGCACGTGTGTTTTTTCTTTATTATTAAAGTGTGACCTCAGTGAAACCCATCAATTATATATGTACACCACTTTCGTTGGGCGTGGTTTCACTGTGATTTGTTAGTGGTAAATAAAATAAACCATCTATCGGAGAACTCATGAACTACGTTTACTTGTAGTTTATCATAGAGGGCGCAACATTAATTTTTACAGAAATTCGAAGAATTTATAAGATTTTGTGTTAATTTAATTAAAAATGCATAAAATTTTGTATAAAACACGGTTTTTAAATAAATGCAAAAAAATCGATTTTTAAAATCAATTTTAAAATTTAGTTCTCTGTAACGCACTTCCGGAGTGACATATGTGCTACATTATGCAGAAGAAACAAGAGTCCTGTTTCATACAAATTAGTAGAGACCCATATAAAATGTATATAAAAATCCGTTTGCTCAACTTTGTTTCCGTTTTTTTAAATGTATTTGTTACTGGAAATTTCATAAAAGTTTTATAATTTAATTAAAAATCAATCTTAGCAACCAACTTGCATCCAATGTCGTCTTAAAAGGTCATTTGATTTTAAAATTGAATTGTTGTCATTAAAAAATTGTTTTAACAGGACTTTGAAGATGGATCCTTAATAAAATAATGACAGTTATCAGATTTTTTGGTGAATCTTCTTTAAATTTGAATTTTTACAAAAATTATTGATCTATGAACCAGTATTTGTGTTGTATAAAAATATAACTAAAATTTCAGTTGCCGTTTTCCATAGTTTAGCACATATATCTTTTATCTCTCTCTCTTTCACATAGTTTAAGTAGTTGTAATTTAAATAGAGGTCCGATGTATGCATTTCATTAAATATCCCATTTAATTTTAAACCATCCGTCAAAACAGTTTAGCTATTCATTCGTTAATACAGTTAAACTATGAACAATAAATTTGATTTTCATATAAATTTGATACGATTTATTTCACGGCGATCATACTTTAAAACAAAGAAAAAACAATAGTGCTTTAACGAATTCTTGAAAGCACTAATGCTATAAAATGTTTTTGGCAGAATAAATTTTAGTGCCGTAATATCAATTTTATGCAACAGAAATGCATAAAAAATATACGATATTTATTTTGAGATCATTCTTTAATAATTGACAAGAAAACCTATAGTGTCTTAAGCTCTAGTCCTTTAAGACGAACTTTGTAGAACAATACTTGCATAATATTTATAGCAGTACAATACAAAAGCATAATTAAAATTAAACTCACAATTCTTGGATAAGGAACTCGACCAAACGAATAAATCTCCCACAGCAGAATGCCAAAACTCCACATGTCCGACTTGTTTGAGAATCTCTGCAAACATAAATCAATTGAATTGCCGTCTTTTCTTCAATTCACTTGATCCAAATAAACACTCACCCCTCCTTTTAATGCCTCTGGCGCCGTCCATTTGATAGGCAACTTTCCAACGTCCAAATTATAGCACTCCTCTCTGGCCAATCCGAAATCCGCCACCTTCGCTATACAATTCTCCGAAATGAGAACATTCCGGGCCGCCAAATCACGATGCACAACCTTCTTCGCCTCCAAATACTCCATCCCCGAACAAGTGTCACTGGAAGAAATATAAATTTAATTTTATTTATTTAATAAATTGTTTAATGCTACTTTTTATAAAAAAAATAACTTTCAATATACTTTGATATTTATTTTTGAAATGTTTAACCTTCAAAGTTTATAATTACATTTAAGTAGATATTCTGGCCATTTCTCTGAATTTCGTAAAATCAGAGGAAATTTTACGTCAGAAGAAGAAATTCTTAATTTAAAATAAATAAATACTCTTTGTCTTTGTATACTTCGTTATTGTGGGAGTCCGCGTGGATTACGAGAATTGAATTTATGGATGACGACAATTGTTTAAATTCAATGTTGATTTTTCTTATATTGGAATTATTCATTTTTGACCTTTAAAATGCAGGGTTTACCCTGACAGACAACGACCCTTTTCTAAAACAAGAGGTTCCCTTAATTTGACCATTTAACAGCACGAGCAAAGGGTCATTAATAAATTTTAAGTGCACTTTATTTTTAAAAAACGATGCAACCAGCTTAATCTGGGTACGTTAATCGTCAGAAAAAAATCATTTTAATGGTGACTAAGTACGTCCATAGCATGCAGGGTGCTCTTTAAAAAAAAGAAGAGAAATTTAAACCCTTCTCTTTCAGGCTTTTCCTCTTTTCTTTTCACTGTCATTTAATAAAGTGTGCTTTCGAAGTTGCTCGCGCTCCTTGGGTACCTCGCTCTTCACCCTGTTAAAATGTTTCGAAATGAAGAATATATTAGGGATTTACATTTAAATTAATCAATTATTCTATGCACTAACTTTATAGCCTTTAAAATACAATTAAACATTTTAAGATTAGGAAATTTAAAACAATTATTTTACTTGAACGCCAAGTGATTCAAAGAAAGGTGTAAAATACATTAAAAATAAGTTTTGAAATCTCACCAAGCAAAATTGATTTGATCCTTCCTCGTGATATGCTGCCTTCCACGCGACCTCAGGTAATCCACCAGGGATCCTTTGCTCATATATTCCGTGACCAGGTAAATGTGTTTTGATGTGAAAACTAAACCGATAAACTTTACGAGATTCTCGTGCTCCAGAGTCCTATAAATTAAATTTGAAAATATTATATCAAGAATAATGTAGTAATTATTGTTTCATTTAATTGCAACATAATTTTAACAATTCCTACATAAAATGAATAAAATAATAAAACTCACGTCATTACTGAAGCTTCTGTGAGGAATTTCTGCGCTGCACCTTCGTCTTTCAGCACTTTGACAGCGACTTTATCGTTTCGCAAAATACCCAACATCACATCTCCAAACTCCCCCTTTCCAATGCTCTCCCTCAGCTGCAAGTCCGCCTCTGGAATCACCCAGCCCTTGTCCAGAAAGTCCTTTGAATTGATGCAAAACTCCTGCCTGCCCTTCTTCGGCAAACATTTAATCAGCTGCGTACACAGTCCGTCCGCGTCCTTCTCGTAGTGCTGCACCAGTTGCCCCAAATTCTCAAAGTACTCCTCGTCGTCGATGGTCAGCTTGTTGTCCAGGTACTTGACCCGATAGTGCTCCACCTTGCCCTGGTAACAGACGCACAGCGTGTAATCGCCGGGAAAATTGGTTGATTCTCTAACTAAAAACAGGCCGTCGTCCCGCGGCTGCAGCAAATGCTCCGCCTCGTCCCGACTTATGCTCCCATGGAACCATCTGTTTAAATACCAAGCAATTTATTCGGTAAATGGGTTTTATTAATAAACAAATTGGAATTTAATTTCTATTTTTCTGTAAGAGAAAATATAATTGGATCGATGTGACTGGACTTAGATTTTTCATTATAAATTCCATTTTTAATTAACTCTTTGAGGCTGGAAACATATTTAGCAAGAACCTTATTTTTATTCAATTAAATACATTTAGTTTTTGCAAAAGATCTTGCTCTTATTTCGGTTTGAATGGCTTTGGCTCTCATGTGAAAATTTTAATTTGTTGAGCATGTCATTTGATAATAAACGATTCAATTATGAAAGCAATAACTTTAATAATTGAGGTAATCTAACGATTCTAAAGCACGCAAAATATTCAGACGTTTTAGTAAGGAATGTCATACTTTTTGTTAATTTTGAAACTTTTATCGTATTGAGTTTCAAAACGCAAGAATTACATTAACGCGTTATAACTTTATCTAAGTTATTTTAAATTGTGTTGTTTCCAATTAACTTTAATGTACAAACTAAAAAAACCCAACTGTTATAGACTTCTAAATAAATGCAAAATCACTTCTTTGGACCCTCTGATTCATTTGGACATTCTCCCGATATTCAAATCTAATCACATTAATTGCGAGAGCTTAAAAACCCATCTATCAACTTGAAACAAAAAAGGCCATTCCACAAACTGACGTCTTCTCCAATTCAATCCAATCCAAGACACAAATAATTAATTAAACGGTTACATAAACCCACTTTTCTCCGCTGTAATTGACGTCACCGTGATCCCTGCACCACATCACTCGGCCGATTAACAACAATTGACCCAAACGCTAATTGAATTGCTTTCCATTATCGCCAACTAATTGAAATCGAACAGAAAAACCTACACCCACACAACTCTTATCGAAAGCCCGGCCGGGGAAACTTTTGTTCTTATTCAGATAACAACATTCGGTGGGACACATGTTGCAATTTGATTTGATTTATACTACACAAACATTATCACAAATCTATAAATCGATTTATTTCTAATCATTAAATAATTATGGTGCATTCAACAAGGTCAAAACTTAAAACCTAAGGAATTATTAACAGCTAGAGACGTTATATATTACAAGCACAACAGCAATTTTAATGATTGTGTGTTCATTAATTTATTTTAGTTGTTGTATAAAATTGTTTAAAATGAAGTTTGATAAACAAAGTTTTAAAAATTATTTCATATAAATTTATTATCAATTGATTTAAAATTAAAGCAATTTGAAATTACAGTTTAAGAATTTATCTAAATATTTGGTAAATTTAAAAAGGTATCAGGACCGGGAAGAAGCACACCTTTCATGGCGATTCTGCCAGGAGTTTCTCTGTTGGTTTCTTTACATTAACCTCGTGCTGTGCTACAGTGAAACCTCTATTAGTGTGTTACAATGAGGCCTCCATTACAATATAAATAACATATTTTAATTAAATTTGAAGAGTGTTTAATTACTCTATTAATGTGTAACTTATCCAGAAGAGTTCATTCTTAAATTTAGATTATTCGCTTAATATTTTGATGATACAGGAAAGGTCTAGGAAGACAGATTTTGGTAATATGTTTTCATTAGAGCTAATTGTAATTTTTACTTAAAATTGTTGTAAAAGAATTGTATGAATTAATAAATTAATAAAATTGATCTAAATATAAAACTGAACTTTAAAAGGGACATTTTGATAGATAATCACTTTAACTTCTAAAGAAAGGCATATTTTGGAATAATAAGGGCAGGTCACATCGTGGCAATTTTTTTAAAAGGTGTAGTTTTTTTAAGAACTACTTTAATAAAATATTTTCTATAACAAAAATTCTACTTACGGCATTGCATTCAGCTTGACCTCGCACTTTCTCTGTAGGAGGGGCGGTGGCGTGCTGCTACTCCAGAGGGCTGCCGAGACCGCTGCCGCCGCCGCCGGATTGCTGCTGTCCATATAGAGGCTACTGCTACTAACACTAGATAGATTACTACTTAAGTTACTGGTTAAGTTCACGCCTAGACAATTGCTGCCCGCCACCGCAGCCGCCGGATGGCCCAGGTTGACCGCACTGCCTCCGTGCAGCGACGTCGACATGGCAATATGGTTCCCTCCTCCTCCCTGCTGCTGCTGAGTACTACTGGGATTACTGCTTTGGTGCAACGATGACTGTGAATTGGCCGCATTCAGATTCGGCACCATCGATTGTTGTGCTTGAAGACCTTTACACAAATTAAAGACAAAAATAATTAAAAATTTATTAAATATTTAATTATACAAAAGTCGATATTAAGGTAGAGTCAAAATCTGTTCAAAGAATTCTTTAAAGGCACAAGTGCTGCCTTTTCTTTATAATTAAAGTGTATCCCCCATAAATGGCCAAATTGTTATAAACGGTAATTTTTCTGAACTGAAATGGTTTAAAGTTAAGGTTTACTGTTAAGTCGATGGTTTAAAATGTAATGAAACAGGAACAATGTGAGACAGAGAGCCAAATTTTAAATTTGAATTTTAAAAAATCGATAATTTGTTTTAGGTTTTTTTGTTAGTCTATTTAAAAATGCATAAAATATTATAAAAAACACAGTCGATAAGTATTATTAAACACACAGACATTCTTTAAAATACTCGCTTCGCCCCCTAGTGTTTAATAATGTCTTATTTTATCGACCTAGTTGTATAAATACCTATTAACACATACTTTCTAAAAATATTGCTAATTGAATGAAGCTCTCATTACGATCGAGTGAATAATTATTATAGATTCTAGGTCTTGTGAAATTTAAAATAGGAAGGCAATAACTATTTTTAATATGCTAATTGATTTGAAAAATGTCCGACTTCATTTCATTTTATATACTATCATTTAATTAACACTTCATTGCAATGATGAAAATAATTAATCATAAATAATTGTTTTATTTAATTAGTCGTTCAATAAATAATTCAATAAATTAAACAGACTATTAACCAACTAACAATTATTCCTTGAAATCTCTATATATTTTCTATTTGTATGTTAGTGTTTTATTTTAGACATCGTTTGAAATCAGACTTAAAGTATTAAATATTTAAAACTTAAACTTAAATGATAGAAATATTTTTTATTTTAGAATAGAATAGAAAATAAATCTTATGAAATTTATTATTAAACAGACAATTCAAAGATTTATTGATATTGAAAATTCTCTATTTTCTTAAATTGAATTAATCACTTTCAACTCACCGTGACCCGTGAGTTGACTGTTGAGGGAGGTGGACATGAGACTAGTTGGTGGCGGTCCGAGGATTCCCGCCGATGGCTGGCATGGTTGTTGCTGGTTTGGCGATTTTGGAGAATGCTGACTGTTCGGATGCGGCTGGATGGGTATTGAATTCGGTTTGTGCAGGTCGCTGATTGTCGTTGGGATTTGCGAACTGATTAACGGGTGCTGGAGATGATGAAGCTAAAAATTCCAATAAAAAATTATTAATAAATATTCTGTTGTTTCCAAAAAAAGAGTTAAAATTGACAACACGAGCCTTACCGAGCTGTTTTGCGAATTGAGTGGATTCGACGCCATGTGTAGATTGGCCTGGGCGATGACCGGATTGAGGTTGGCCGTGCTGCTGTGCTGCGGCTGGTACTGCTGTCCTGGCTGCGGCGCTGGCCTCTTGTGCTGTCTGGCAGGGGCTGTCGGCGGCATCACACTACTCAGCGCCG
>JXOV01002255.1:3823-16657 GCA_001014945.1 Clogmia albipunctata
AGAGATATAAGAGGGAGCACAATAGATCTTCAGGTCAAAGTGCGGGATCACCTCAATAGAGATAAATTTGAATTTGAAAATATAGCGATTTTTGTCTAAATTTATTTCAAAATATNAAGGGCCGGATAGCTTAGTTGGTTAAGTGTCGCGNGAAAATACAGCGATTTTTGTCTAAATTTATTTCAAAATATGTAAAATCTTATCGATAAACATTATTGGAAACATCGGTCTTATTTTAAATACTCGTTTCGCTCGATACTTTCCAAAACTCTAGTACTTACCCAGTTGGATTAACTTATAAAAAAATGGTACAAAATGATACATTTTCTTAATTATTATTTGTCGTATTTACAAAATTTTTATATGGTCCATATCAATTGTTTTGACAATTGCTCAATTTTTTTAGTTTATATTTATTTTTATTTAAAGATATATTTAAAGGAGTGAAACTTTTTTAGAAAATCTATAACAAATGGATCTTACCTACCAATACTAAAATAAGAATGAAAACAACATGAGTGAAATCACAAAATCAACGTTTTATTTTCCGTTTTATTGTTAATAATTTATATAATTCATTTATTAGTGTGATTGATTGTTGTTAAATTTAATTACAATTTTCCGGTTTCAAAATATCTGTGAGAGAAGTATCTTTAGTAAATGGTGTAAACATGATAATACGAGTTGATACGTGTTAGTGTGATTTGTTTGGTTTCCATTTTACTGTTAGATTGTTGGATGTTTGTTGTATATATGTTCGAGATAATGATATAATTTTTCAGAATATAATTATGTAGTTTTTTTTTGTTAACAACGAAAATACATAAGACGTTATACAGATTATAATAATCTTTAATATTTGTATAATACATGAATTTTCTATTATTTTATAATATCCCTTATTAATATCCAATATTAATAAATTTAATTCAAAAGATTTCTCATTATCGAAATTATGTTTGTGATATACAAAAATTGTACTAAATTGTCTTTTTTTTTAAATACACTGCTGTAATTTCAATCACCAATCTCCTAATGTGTGAAATGTTTTTTTTAATATAATNCTTATTAATATCCAATATTAATAAATTTAATTCAAAAGATTTCTCATTATCGAAATTATGTTTGTGATATACAAAAATTGTACTAAATTGTCTTTTTTTTTAAATACACTGCTGTAATTTCAATCACCAATCTCTAATGTGTGAAATGTTTTTTTTTAATATAATTATATATAATGATTCAATTTGAAATATAAATGATTTTTTAATGTATATTTTGTAAAAATATTTTAATAGGTTTATTCTTCTTTTTATAATTGGCCTGTGATTGTATTTAATTTATTTTTACCCATTTTTTTAAATCAACACATTTGTCTGGATATAAACTAGCTTCTATAGCTCAAACCTCAAACTTTTTAGAATTCATTAAAAATATTTTATCCTTTTTTGCTGTGTTTTGTCTCTTTCTTCCTCCTTAATCGATTTTCATCATTTTCCATTTCTCGCGCAGTTCTTCTAAGTATAGTAAATATAAAATTCCTATTCTCTACATGCGTGTCTACTAATATTCCAGCTACTGATCTCTAAAAGAACTTTCATACACGTTGGCTTCCTATTTTTGTATTTTTACGGCAACTGCATGCATTTCTTTTGGCGATATATCATAAGATTGGCTTTTGGCACCTTTGCGTCTAAATTGTATACATTTAAAATCCACCCGCTATGAATTACAGTCCTGCCTCTAATTATTTACTCCCATCCAAGCCCACTAAACCTCTAAATCCTACGGCATGGATGGCTGCTGGCAATTTGGCGAATAACATAAATAACATTAGTAGCTTCTCGCATCTACAGAATATCATGTGGATGTTTTGGATAAAATGTGTGTCAAAGAGGTTTTTCAATTGTGATTAAAAGAAATCCCACGTGCTACAGGATCGAGATATTGACAGTGTGATGGAGAGAACAGAATCTAATCAAAGTTGCATTAATTCCAAATCAACGAACTCCTTTTTAATGAGAATACATTATATTTTATATATATATTTCATATAATCATAGTTTATATAAAATGTATGTATGATTGCAATATTTATAACACATTTTTCTTCCTTTCTAAAATGATATATAATTACTTTCATATTCTCTTAAAATATCAATTAAAAATCATTCGCAATATATAAGGTATGTATTTCAGTTTACTGGAAATATGTATTTTCATTTTTAATATTCTTTGTCTCCATTTTTTATCAACTTCTTTCTCTTTCAATAAAAATCGCAAATCACAAAAAAGTGCGAAAGACCCTGTATCATGAAAGGCTGTTCAATAAATACTTTTCATAATTATATCATGAGTGATTAAAATATATATGCATTGACTTAATGTAATTTATACGTTTCTCTCTCTGTCTGTGTGTTTGTTGGTGAATTTGTAATAGGTAAATTGCGCTTTTAATTGCCAATATAAGAATATTGTGATTATATAGCTATAAACTATGATAATAGTTAAAGAATTCTTAAGACAGTGTCCATTAAATTCGGTAAATTGCATTAGATTAAAGCGAATTGCCCCACCACAACTTCTAAAAAGTCCCAATAAATAATTTCCATGATAGTTTCAAGATAGGTATAAGGTTTTTCGCAACAACAATTGTGTTTAATTCATAAGTTACAAAGCGCCACAATAAAAAGAAGTGCATTTAACAACTACACAACTAAACTTGCCAATTCATAATTAGCGTTACTGCTTTTCGGAGTAGAGCGTTGATTATTAGGGCAAATGGGAAACTCAATATACAAGATTAGCTAAAATACTCTTCCTCCTCTAGAAAATGTTGAAAGCTCTATAATTGATTGCCCTGCAGTTCTTCAATAACAAATCTCTACACGCAAATACGTATTTATAATAGAGTTTGAAAAGTAACAAACGATAATAACTAGCCATGTGATTCCAGTTGAGCATTTACCTAATGATTTCTAAAAGGATTAAAGTTTAGAAATATAAAATAAAGCATCATCAGAAAGTTGAGCAAATTATGGAGAGAAGACCTTTTCAGATTTTAACAAAAAGATTAGAACAATTGCTATGCAACAATTTAACCCCTGAAAAGATAAAACAAATAAAAAAAATCCCAAAATTTCAACCAATTTTTTTTTATTTAATAAATAATAAATAAAAAATAGTAATAAATGTAAGTATGTATTAATGTGAAATTAATATAGAAAACATATTTTTCCAAAAAAAAACTATCAATATAATGTAAACTATATATTAACTAGAAAAAACGTGAAAAAACTCCGAATTTTAGCTAAATGATATTTGCGAGTAGTACGAAAACAATACCCGCAAACTATAGTCGGTGCTATTTTCAGTCTCCATTAATCAAATATATAATAATCAAAACCAAAATCCCTATTAATTGGCGCAATACAGAGTTAAATTGGCCAATTTTCAAACAATTACTCGTTTTACAAAATAAATATAAAATTATATATCACACAATTTCCAATCAATAAAAACGAATTTTAAAATATTTTAACGGTTTTTCACTAACGAAATAATTTTAACTGATAAATAAGTAATTGATGATCGTATTCTCTGTCTTTAAACTGTTGTTGGTTTTAGCCATGCCATTAAATTTATTTCCTCTAAATCGTATTTTTTGAGTGTGTGGAAAAAAGAGTGAATACAAATAGAGCGTAAAAAACTTCTTTGGTATTTGATCCCATTTTTCTATCTTAAAATCCGTGTCGTCTATAAACAATTCTTGTAAGCGCACGAATTCTATGTAGTCTTCACAATTATGTAATAGTCACTAATGCCTCTCTTCATTTTGTTAATATTATCATTATTGTAAACGTAGCATATTTTCTGTTTTGCCATTTTATAAATTCGAAATTTTTTGACAGTTTCATATTCGTGTCAAATTTGAACATAATCAATTACATCCTTTATATAACTGGCTCACCAAAAAGTTTAACACACGACTAAAACGACGAAAAAAGTAATTGTGGCTCTAGGTAATTATACATTAAGATAAAGGTTTTGAATTGACATTTCTATTCTGACTCTTGATCATTTTTCGAGACACTTTCTCTCAACATCGAGTTCAGATAAAACATTCTGTTATTGCTTTTTGTTAAACCGTTGATGCTAAAAACAAACAATTGGCACAATTTTATATCATCCAGTTGTAATAAAATTACAAATTCAATTTATAATAAACAAAAAATCAATCAACATCATAACTTAAAAAAGAAAAGTGCTAAAGAAAACAACGTGATCTTATCACGCTCTTGTCACATTTACATAATTTGCTTAAATACGGGTATACTGACATTGTCTTTTCCTGTTTCTCTGTCTAGTGCAAAGAGTCGACACTTTTTCTTTTTCCACAAGCACACAGTTCAATTTATATATAATATGTAAGAACGTGTAAACATTTGCAAATTGTAACGTACTTAATCATAAATTAATCATAAATTAATCATAATTTAATTATTATAATAAGAAGCTGTTTTCTCTACGTCTTTTCAACATTAAGAGTAATTGTATAAGTTTGGGATTCTCTGTTTTTTTCATCCTCATTCAAATTTTAGTCTCATCCTTTTGTAATTATTTTGTTGTTGTGTTGTATTACTTTTTAATGTCAANTTTAATTGTTATAATAAGAAGCTGTTTTCTCTACGTCTTTNATTAATCATAATTTAATTATTATAATAAGAAGCTGTTTTCTCTACGTCTTTTCAACATTAAGAGTAATTGTATAAGTTTGGGATTCTCTGTTTTTTTCATCCTCATTCAAATTTTAGTCTCATCCTTTTGTAATTATTTTGTTGTTGTGTTGTATTACTTTTTAATGTCAACAGACAAATACAAAGACATTATCCTGCGTAAAGATTAACTTTAAGAGATATCAATTAATTAATATACATTAGAATTATAACTTGTTCCCCAATTTCCTCTTCTCACAAACGAATCAATCTATTGATCAGGTTGTCGAGCAATTTTTTAGTTTTAGAGTATATAAGTAATTTTCTTTTTATTATAATATAATGTGGATAAGAGAGAAGAGAAAAGTTTTACCTAATCAGCAATT
This sequence comes from Clogmia albipunctata, assembly GCA_001014945.1. Lineage (NCBI taxonomy): Eukaryota > Metazoa > Arthropoda > Insecta > Diptera > Psychodidae > Clogmia > Clogmia albipunctata. Next base: position 8,925 of record JXOV01002255.1, read on the forward strand.
AAAATATTAATATATTATATCTGTAATTGTGTTCAACTGATCGTTTTTATATAATATAATTTTTCTCTTTATGTAAAACACTGAATTGTAATGATTTTTTTTCTTCTTATTAAAAACTACAACAAATATCACCAACCCTTAAAAGTACATCAATAATGTGACGATTTATACGCTAATCAGATTTACTTTGTTACAACTAACCTGGCTCGAATTCGCAGCTTCGATTGGGAATTTCCTCTTCACCAGTGGCCTTCCAATTTGCTTGGATACAGAAAACTCTTCTTTTTATTCAAACAGAGACCCAACCAGTTAAAGCTTCGAAAGTGTTGCCATAAATTCGAAAAAGTTCACACCGCCTCTCTCTCTCGCTCTTCTCTATTTCAAGAAGATTATCGTTTCAATCGTTCCGACAAGGGTCTGTTCTCCTTTAATAGACCTTGATTCAGACTTGGTTTATTATAAATCACTAAGAGTAATAATGGTATATATATATTCTAAAATAGTTCTCTCTTCTTATGAATTGAGAGAATTCATCCATTTTTTCACTAGAAATCTGTTTTTTAAAATTACAATTAACCTATTTACATTTACCATATGTATTGTATTGTCTTTTATAATTTTTATCTCGTGATCTTTGTTAAAATCATGTATGTTTAAATTTTCGCCTATAATATATAATAAATACTCTATATATGTGTGTTTGTAAAATTGCCCTTTATATATTTTGTAGATGAATTAAAAACTATTATTTGAGACTAATCAATTAAGTAGTTAATAATAATAAAAAAAAAAAGAAATAAGATTATCGTGCCGTTTTAACGCTCCTTCACTCCGAGTTCTCATATCATCAAAACGTGTAATATGATTTACATATGCATATATAAATATAGATTTGTGTAAGAATACGTGTTATGTGATTGTAATTTTTTTAGTTTAAATTCATCAACAGTTTTACAATTTATATATTAGTCAATTACACATCAAATCGCTATCTTGACGATGGATGATAAATAAGAATATCTAAAATACTTTACATTTTCTGTGTTGAAATATCCTTTTCGCCACCACCTCCTCTTTTTTAAATTTTTATACTTAAATTAATTTACGAAATAATTCACGATTTTTCCATTTTTATTCTTAATATATCTCAATTTGTTTAAATTTTTCCCATTTTATTATATAAATCGCAATTGTTGCTATACGTGTATATATTTTGTAATATATATGTAATTGTTCACTGATTTATTGGAATATATGTATATATATTAATAGATGAATGCATTGACCGAAATGAGGACTCAACTTTTGTTTGAGTCCATTGCTATTGTTTTCATTAGTTTGTCTTTTTCGCTTCTTCGTCTTCCCAACACGTCCATCCATTTTGTTTGTATTTCTTTATTCTCAAAATTACATATGCATTGATTTTGGCACTTTGTTAGCTTCTTCATGTTAAATATTCAAAAACCCCATTTGAATCTCGTTCAAATCTCTTTTACCCACTCTTAAACTTTTCTTTTTCACCAAAAAAATTAGCCTACAAGATACAACAATCAAAATATCCTAAACAAGTGGGACTTGTTTCCTATTTTTAAGTAGTAATATTGACTAATAATTACCACTATATTGATAACATTTAGAGATCAACTTGCAATCGTTTTTTCTCATCAGTTCCCCCTCTTTCATTAATTAAGTTGTATCTTTTAAGATATGCCTCGGTATCTTTACTGAAATTTACTTCCCCTTTGTCCTGATACTTTCCTAATAGGATTAAAATAATATCCCCATATTCACTGTTCATCATTTTAAAACAAGGTCAAAGAAGTTGTTAATAACTTATCATTATTATTATCATGGCAAATCGCTAACCTCTTTAGACTTTTATTCTCACTGAAGTTTCCTTTTTTTGTTTGTATCCATCCGGTAAATCAACAACAAAACAATTTTCCAAACACTTGTTTTTTGTTTGTTGGAAATGTCAACTGCGATCGGATCAGTTGAATTCCTTAAATGATATATTTGTGTGTGATATGCATAGATCTCTCAATTCTGTCAGAGCATATAACTAACACCAGGATAGAATTGACTTGGTCTAACCTAAACCAAGGTGGTTTTTATCACCTCTAAAAGTATTGCTGATATTGCTGGTGGAAGATCAATGGGCTCTCTGAATTGCCCCCTAGCTGGGATTGGTGGAGATTGGGTGGTTGCTGCTGCTGTTGTTGATGCAACATGACCACGTTAAAGTAATTTCGGCAGAAGGTTTGCGGAAGACACGACGACTGTCCTAAATTTAAATTTGGTGACAGCGATAGTGTGGGAGGGTGTTGAATCAAAAGGTCGGGATTCGGCTGAAGCAATTTGGACATGGCGGGATCCGAAGGCGTTAAACTTAATAAACGCACTCCGTCAAAGAGTCCGCCACCAGAATGATGACCCTGATGATGATGATGGTTAGAATTTATTGGCTGCATGTGTTGTTGAAGTTGCAGCGCTCCCCCTGGTGGCGAAGACTGGTAAAATAAAAGGTTTTTTATTATAGCGCAGTTGCTGGCGCTGTTCGCACTGCTCGCGTTGCTGATGGTCGAGTGACTGCTGCTGCTACTGCTGCTGTTCGCGTAGTAAAATTGCTGTTGTTGTTGATTGGCCAAAATTCAATGGATCGGCGCCTTCACAATATGGTTCGGAGTGATGTAGTGATAAGCGGGAATGGGCAGACCCGCTGTCTCCATCTGAATCCTAAAAGGACAAGGATAAAACCATTAAATACGGCTTCCTCCAGTTTAGGAAAATTTAATCTTGTGTAGGCTTCAGTGTAAAGGAAACTGAACACATTTTCTTAAAAATCTAATGCAATTTATATTTTTTTTTTAAATTAAATTAGCCTTTGCAATTTTCAAAGTTCAAAGATAAAGTATATAAAAAATTACATGAATTAATAATTATATTGTATAAATAAAACTTTATTCTTCTACTTCTTTTCAGAAATACTATAGGATTTTCCAATAAGAAATTTCATTTTTATGTTGATTAAAAACGAGTTTTTAAACAAATAAAACATGGAGGTTTATTTATTTATTTGTCTGCCACAGAAATAAAAGGACAATCAATTAAGACCTTGAAGATGGAATTGGGGAAATTATTTAGGATATAAAACCGCAAATGTGCGAATTGATCTGGTAAAATATCATTAATAGGATATGATCCTGTAAGCGTAGCACTTTACAATGAATCCGTTGATTTAAAAAATTCTTTCCACTCACAAATCGAAAGATTAGCATTTCGACAACGATTTGTTTCGTAATGCGTCACTTAATCTCTTGTTAAAATTTTGATTTTTCTTTTTCACTTCTAAAATAAAAAAAAGGTCAAAATTAGGGCACAACTTTCAATGATAAACTGTATATAGATGCAAATAGACGCTTGTAACGGATTTTTTTTACCATAATCGTATATTTTGAGAATGATTGTAAAAATTTGTATTTGCTAGGGTGAAAGTTATTTGTGCTACAAGGGTGTAAAAAATACTTTTTTAATTTGGAATCGATGTATATATACTCATTTCCTATTCAAAACTTGTTTGTTACTCATCAAAATGAATTTTTAGATTATTTTATTGGAAAACTCTATAATAAAAATGATTAGGATTGATATTAATCATCAAAACCAGAATGAATACTTTATCTTTCCTTGAGAAATGCTTCAGCAGTCAGTGTTTATCATTCAGTCGATAAAATATATAAAGCAGGTATAGCACGAATAATAACTTTGATTAGTGCCAACCATATGAAAGAAATATGAGCGTAATAAAAAATAATAACTACTTTAACACTTTTAAAAAATAATTCCAATAAAGTAAGAAATCTAGGATATCATGCAATATACTCTACATGTAAAACACGAGGACATGTAATAAAATGGGAGTTAATCAGGGTTAAGCATTGGACATTGAGGGATAATAGAAAAGAGGTATAATAGAATTGGAATGGCGAGCATTAATAATATTGAGAAGAAAAAATGATAGTATAAAGGTAATAAAATAATCTTACCGGAGTTACGATATTGTTATTTTACTTTAAATGGATTGTTTTGGTGGATTTATGGTTGAGATAGTTGGTTGATTGGTCAAGATGTATCATGATATTGGGGTTTATATACGTCTAGGTTGAAAACAAAAATGTTATTTGGGGATTTTAGGGAAATGGTCAATTCGAAGGAAGCGCTCTCAAATGCTGTTTTTTGTCCTGAAAATATTACTTTCAAAAACATCTTTTTCGAATCATCAAATCTTGTTTATTTTACTTTGGTGAACAATAATAATGCTAAACTCTATTCATAGTATAATGAAAATATATAATATTAGGGTTCCTCTCCCAGTTTTTGTACCGAGATACTTGAATTAAACTCTTTCTGTCGTTGATCCAATCCGTAATTTGGAATTTTCAAGTTTATAATAATACTAATACAAACTGATTAAAAACTATTCCAAACATTTTGTAACTTATTTCTTGTTCCTTTAATAATTAATCATATCTATACCATAAGAGTTATTCATTATATTTTATAATTCTACACGAAAACGCAGTTTTCTTTATCATAAACACCTTAAATATTTTTCTTTGTAGTCATCGTATCGCCAAAATGACTAATAAATTCATATTTAAATAATAAACTTAATTTCTAAAAAGTGAAAAATAAAAAAGCAAAAAAGCCAATCCTAACATCAATAATAAATTATGTGATGATTATAGAGAACATACAATTCGAGAGAATGATAATTTTTACAATTAATCGAGATGAGTTATTTAGTTTTTAATAAATTAATGATAAATCCCATAAATAGTAAATAATTAATATAATATTAGAGTAATCTAATAAACTCAATTGAAATCGTACTTTTCATTATAAAAATTTACATAGAAAATTTATATAATACTTTTTGACAAAAGTAATAATTTGTCAAAATATGTCCCTTTCTGAGGGACCAAAAACACAATAACTTCCAATAATCGTTTAATACCAAACACCAAACTCGTTATCTTTCATTATTATTCAATTTAATAGTAAATAGTAAATGTTCCCGTGCAATAATTTTGGCTAGTGGCCCTTTTTAAATTAGTTTCTGCCATTTTGGCAATTTTTACTCACATGCTCTCTTTTATTTATTGTCCCGACATTAATTTTTTTTTCAATTATTTTAAATTTCGTTTTAATGTATAAAGTTTATATATCTAAATACTCGTGCTGTTTGTTTAGGTATCTGTAAAATGACTATTAATATAGTAATGACAAACAGTATCCTACAGAAAAACTTGTTCATCAAGATTCTTATGTGATGACTTTCATCCTTTTCATCATCATTCTTTTATGCCATATTTAATAATATTATTGTATCAATAATAATTTAGGTAAAAACAGTAAAAATTTCACCCAATTCAGATCCATTTCATAATAATAAGAGTAGCTCCAGTGCTTTAACCTTATACCTATTATGACTAACCCTAAGAAGCTCTTTAAAGACTCCACTTCAACAAATATTAATTCAAAAAAATTTTAAATCTAGTTCCAATTTTCAAATGCACAAAAATATATATAAAAATGTCTTTTGTCTTTTTGGCAAAACCACAATGATAAATAGAAGAAGAAATAAAAATAAAACGGATTCAACCGATTTTTAAGTGGAGCTAATTTTGTCTTACTCATCAGTCCCGCCTACTACGATTATTTCAATAATGGTCAAAAGTAGAGAGCTTATATTGTTTGTCGAGCGCCATGGTCTAATGATATAAAGGTAGTACATTCCTGCTCGAAGACAACTCGGTGAAAAACGCGAAATTTGTGTCGGAACACTTTTCTTTTATAAAAAAATAAAAAATGTAATAATAGGTTATGGGTTGTCATAAAGCAACGTCAGAAATGGGCGTGGTATCCCAACCTTCTTTGGGAATGTACTTCCATTAAATTAAAAGGATCATTTTACCATGTTCGAGCGCTATTTTGTCATGTCTTTCTTTAATAGGGATTGAATTTATTCCTGTCACTTTTCTTTTCAGAGCCCCCCGAATTTCCATTGTTGGTCTGAGATGTCGAGTTATTCGAACTGATCGAGGACCCCCCTTCTGATGACCTGTACCGGAGCGCCACCCATTTACCAGACCTATGCACGCCCGTCGTTTGAACGGGAGGTCCGCCCCCGAGGTTGACTAGCCCGCCCAGAAAGTCGGTCAACCCACTGAGCGCCGTGATGCTGTTCAGGGCGTTCAATGCGCCCGGTTTGGCCAGCAACTGCGCCAAGGGGATCGCACTGGCCAGAGCGGCAGGCGTTGGCGGCGACGAATTGGCATTTGCGACATTTGAGGTGGCGTTGGTGACGCTGCTATTCGTCGCATTGGTTGAATTGGAGTTGGATTGGGTCAGTGATTGGTGGTGTGGTGGCGATTGTTGCTGTGCTTGGGACACGACCGACGACTGCTGGGGACCAGCGCCGCCGTTGGCCAGGCCAAGTGCAGTCACGGCCCCCGACAAACCACCTCCCCCATTCACGCCGGACCCATTGCTGGAGACCGTGGCGGAGACGGAGGTGGCATTGGTCGAGGTGAGCGATGTTGATGAAGTTGATGAGGATGATGAAGACTGGTTATTATTGCCTTCGGACAAGTTCGCCTTCTGGAGTTCAACGCTGTTGGGATATAAGAGAATAGGAGGCAGTTGTTAGGTATTTTTGGTGGTGTTTGGTAAAGTGAGAGAGAGAGAGAGTGAGTTGGGTATTGGCTTGGTATAATGACATAAAGATAGTACATTTCCAAAAAAGGGCGGGAATCTACGCCCAATTGTGACGTTTCTGGATGACAACTCGTTAAAAATAAATTGCATAATTTAAATTATGAGTTGTAATCGAGAGACGTCCCAAATGAGCGTGGTCTCCCGGCTTTTTTCGGAAATGTACTACCATTAAAGGGGTCATTTTACCATGGGTATTTGGCTATAGGATTGATTGGCAAATTTGGATTTTGTCTCCGCGCGACAGCATATATCGTTTTCTCCTCCCACCTCTATTTTTTGTTTTCTATCAAACAAACTATTCTATATGAGACTTGATATAACATTGCTCCTCCTCTTCCCTGTGTAGATGCGTGTTAGGACTTTGGGTGTTCGTAGATGACTTTAATTAGAGGTATGGTAAAAGGCTGCTTGAACCCCATGGTTGGGAAATGAGAAATGTATGTTTAAATTGAGGTTTTAATGCTGGTACAAACTCACAAGGATTATAAGTAAGAAAAAGCAAGGCTTGTTTTCAGAAGGAATCAATACGAGATCAATTCAAGTGGCGTTGGAATGAACTGAGGGACGAGGAAGCGGTATAAAACGTTACTTAAATGTCTGGGGAAACATGATTAATGGGAATGTAGTGCAAAACTTAACTTGGATGGTCTCATTGCATTTACAGATACGCAACACGTTTACTGGATTATTTGTGTCCGATGGATACACATAAGAATTAAGGGTAGGAACGGATATAGTATCTGTAATTATTAGTAATTCTATAACAGAGGTAGAGGAGAAAGAAATTGTTTTCAAATTGGTAGTAGTTTTAATGAAAAAAATGCGATTAACGAGGAGGAATTAGACATAAACATATGGATTAAAAGGGGATGATTTTTTTATAACAAAAAATCATAGTCAATTAATCGTGAACAGAATTAGTAGTTGAAACTCGGAGGGAATTACTGATGCAC
>JXOV01002260.1:0-11445 GCA_001014945.1 Clogmia albipunctata
TGCAATAGACCAACTTCCCCTTCAATGTCAGCAACCATGTGCTGCACATTTGTGCAAAATGGCCAGTAGAACAAAGATTCCATAGACACGCAATTTCATTATCTAATCATAACAGTTAATTGGGAAATTGGATGTTAGAAAGGGGCGGATCGTCCAAAAGCAATAAATTTTGGTGTGACACACGCGTTAGGTGGATTGGAGCCAAATGCAGAGGTATTTTTTAATGTAACTGAATTACATCGGAAATAATGTTATTTGGCGATTTAAAATTCTTCTCAAGATTGTAAATTTTCGTTCTTCTACCTTCGTTCTAGTGTGAACGTACCATAAAGCAGTATATGTCTAGACACTTTAAAGGAGAATATTATTTATTGTACAGTTAGTTTGATTTGCTTCAGATCTGTCTATGATGTAAAAGTGATTTTGTTTATTTTGAAGGAAATAACAATAAGATATATCAGACATAGCGAATTTTAAGTAATGGTTTTGGGAGGATTTATTATTAATAACTTATTAGTAAATAAATGATTTTCGTAGTATTTTCACATATAACTTAGATAAGAATCTGAATTTAAACACTAAAATCATCGTTGGTACTTGTGTTCAAAACAACCTTACTTAGTTCTCAAATTATAAAAATTTTTATTATAAAAAGTTATAATTTAAATTAATGTTAATTGTTCATAAAACTTATTCTTAATTTATAAAAGTACGCAAGAATATAAATTATTACATATTTTTATTAAAGGAAATGAATTATAATAATCAAAACTCAGATTTACCTCAAGCCAATATAATTCAAATTTTATTATATAAAATAAGGAAATAATCTCAGCTCATACTTATTACACATTCTTCTTTGTAATTGGAAACATTGGAAGAATGCAATTGGCAATAACATTCATCTCAATTCTTCTTATAGGCTATGTGAAAGCAGGATTAAGAATAGTTGAAGGAGATGATACAACTATTGAAGAATTTCCTTTTGCTGCAGTGGTTATGGGAAAAATGGAATTCATTCCCCTACCGATCCCAGGAGGTGCAGGTGTTATTGTAGGTCCCAGATCTATTTTAACAGTAGCCCATGTCTGCGAAGTGGGGTAAATCTTTAGTTAAAAGTTTTAGTTTTGCAATACTGTATAAATAAAAATTTTTTTTTTCAAGGGACTCATTTCAACTTGTAGTTCGTGTGGGAAGCACTGTCAACACCGATGGAGGTGACACAATAGAAGTCCAAAATTACACTATGCATCCCAAATACAATAACTATAGTCTCAATTACGATTTCTGTATGATGCACCTCAAGAATAAAATCACTTTTGATGAGACAAAACAGCCCGCAGTCTTACCAAACCCAACAGATAAACTCGAGGATGGTGATGAAGTAGTTGCAGCTGGTTGGGGTAAAACATTACATCAGGAATCAAGTATAATTTTGCAAAAAGTTACCTTACACAAAATTTCCAATAAGAAATGCCAAAAAGATTATCCAGAAGAAAATGTTTCTAATAAGCAGTGGTGTGCCAAGTTAGAAGGATCCATTAAGAAAACGTTCAGAGGAGACTCAGGCGGACCAGTAATAGGCAACAAAGACAAAAAATTGTACGGATTGGTATCGTGGGGTACTGCCATCACTACTGAAATTCTAGCCGATGTCTATTCCGATGTTCAATCGGAACTGAAGTGGATAAAATCACTTATTGTTTAATAGTTCTTTATAAAACTAGGCTGATAAGATGAAACACTAGGGCTCATTAAAATCACGAGCGTGGGGAGTGTTTTAAAAACGGTCCGTGTTTTTAAACCTTTTTATCATCCATGTTTCATAAAAAATTTTGAATATTTTAAAATAAATTAATATAATACTTTTAGTTGTCTATCTAACATTGTTTCATTCCCTAATTCCAAGGGATGACAGGTATAACTATATCTTGTAAGTCTCTTACTAGCACAAAGAAAAAATCATCTACCTTTCAAGTGTAAATAGTTTGTTTTTTTTATTTAAAGTGAAACTATCGACTTTTATATGAATCTGACCAATTTTATGTAAATCGTTTACGGTGGTCACAATTTTATATAAAAAAAACACTAGTGTTTAAAAGAATGGTTTGAATCACTTGTGCAGTAAAAACGACTTTGACCGAAGAAATATTAGTACCGTAATATCGATTTTATGTTATTAAAAAGTATACCTACTAAAAGCAGATTTTTTTAAGGAGACCTTTCAAAATGAAAAAATTGTCTGAAAAGATCGGTCTATTTATAAACCAAGACAAAACTAAATACATATGTGCACATCAGCATCAAGAAGAAGCCACGATTTAAACATTGGAGAATACAGCTTTAAATCAGTTGACAGCTTCCGCTATTTAGGAGTTAGATTTGATCAGTTCAAGGACTCCGAGGAGACTGTTATGGACAAAGTACAGGCTGCCCACCGCGCTTACTTTGGAAACCTGAAAATATTTGGCTTTGTCCAGAACGGTAAAGTTAAGACTATAAAAAACAATTATCAGGCCTGTCGTAACATTCGGATGCGATCTATGGACAGAAAAAGAAAATACAATAAGACAACCATACCAAGTGTTTTAAAGAAAAATATTAAGGAAAATCTATGGTATGAATGATAGACGGTTTAACTACGAACTGGAGGAGTTGATTGGTGGTCTGAATGTGGTCAGGTTTGTGAAGTCTCAGCGAATGTGGTGGCTTGGGCATGTCCTGAGAATGCCAGAAACTCGAACCTTACGGAAAACACTATTCCTTAAGGTAAAAGAAAAGGAGAACGACTACGAATACGGTGGTTGAATACTGTCGATCATGGCATTCACCTGATGGGAGTTAGGGGGTACCGGTCGGCTCGTGATAGAGAACTGTAGCGAGGCAATTGCCTTGTAGCATTGCTGAAGGAAGAAGAAGAAAAGTAAGTTAAAACACTAAATAATAAAACAAATTTTGAATTATAGAACTTTGAGTAATGATTTCAATAACTGAAATAATGCTTAATGTTATATTATAAACCCATAAATTGAAGTAAAATATGGCTTTTTATACAATTGTCGGTTGGGAAACTGGTGATAATTCTTTTTCAATAATATAACATTTTATATAGGTGAATTGTTTTTTTAATGTGTATGAGTTATAATTTTGTACCCAATTATTTTAATTCAATACACGGTTCAGAGTTAATGGGTAGCAACACACTTTGCACAACATCAGTGTTTATTGAAAAAGGTATTTTGTTGTATAAGCATTGAATCTAATGTTTGGGTAAACTGTGAGTATTAGACTTAGGTAAGCGAAACAGTCTCAAATATTTGAATTAGTATCTGCTCTAAAACAGAGTCAATGGATTATAAAGAAATAGGTAACTCAACGACTCTTCTGGATTGTTATCTCATAGGATAGTATAGGATAGCAGAATAGCATAGGATAGGATGGGATGGGATAGGATAGGATAGGATAGGATGGGATGGGATAGGATAGGATAGGATAGGATAGGATAAATTTTACTATCTAAAAAATAAACTTTGGTCCTAAGATTCAAACAACCTCAAGATTATATCCAATTTTATACATTTTTATTGCATAAAATTCAAATTATGGCACTTAAACTTGATCTGTCAAAGTCCTTTTTTATAACACAATTGCTTTAAAGAATTCTTCCGTAAAAGAAATCGATCGATTTTATATGTACGCCACTTTTGTTGTGCGTGGCTTAACAGTGATTTGTTAGGGTAAAAGAATGGTTTTTTAAAAATTAGTCACCTATCGGAGGTCCCATGAACTACGTCTAATTGTGGTTTATCATAGAGGCCGCAGTATTTATTTTTATAGAAATTCAAAGAATCTTTAAGATTATTTAAGATTTTTCTTTTAATTTATTTAAATGTGCATAAAATTTGGTATAAAACACGGTCGATAAGCATTATTAAACACTAAGGCCTTGTTTAAGACACTCGTGGATTTAATCAACACTTGTGTTTAATAATGCCTTATCTTATCGACCTTGTTGTATAAATACCATAACTATTATTATAAACAGTTACAATTTGAGTTAATGTTAATTGTTATTTTAAATACTATATCATTAATTTGTTTAAAAAATTAAACAATAAGTTATTTCATATTTTCATTACTAGAAATAAGTTATAATAATAAAATAACTTATACTTAGGTTTAATTAGTCAATATAATGAAAATAATATTATATAAAATAGGGAAATACTCAGTTCAGCTTATCACTCACTCGTTATCGAAATTGGAAACATTAAGAAAATGCAATTACCAATAGCACTCGTCTCAATTCTTCTTATAGGCTATGTGAATGCCAGATTCGGAATTGTTCAAGGAGATGATACAACTATTGAAGAATTTCCTTTTGCTGCAGTGATTTTGGCAAAAATGACAGTCATTCCCCTTACTGTTCCAGGAGGTGCAGGTGTTATTGTGGGTCCCAGATCTATTTTAACAGCAGCCCATGTCTGCGAAGTGGGGTAAACCTTTAGTTTATATTTTAAATTCTGTTATACTATAATATATTATTTAATATTTTAGGAACTTATTTCAATTTGACGTTCGTGTGGGAAGCACTGACAACACCGATGGAGGTGACACAATAGAAGTCCAAAATTACACTATGCATCCCAAATACAATAACTATAGTCTCAATTACGATTTCTGCGTGATGCAACTCAAGAATAAAATCACTTTCGATAAGACAAAACAGCCCGCAGTCTTACCAAACCCAACAGATAAACTCAAGGATGGTGATGAAGTAGTTGCAGCTGGTTGGGGTACAACATTACATGAGGAATCAAGTAAAACTTTGCAAAAAGTTACTTTACAGAAGATTTCCAATAAGAAATGCCAAAAAGATTATCCAAAAGAAAATGTTACTAATAAGCAGTGGTGTGCCATGTTAGAAGGATCCATTAAGAAAACATTCAAAGGAGACTCTGGCGGACCAGTAATAGGCAAGACAGACAAAAAACTGTACGGATTGGTCTCGTGGGGTACGGCTAACACAACTGAAATTGCAGCCGATGTCTATTCTAATGTTCAATCGGAACTGAATTGGATAAAATCATTTATTGTTTAATGGTTCTTTATACAGCTAGGTCGATAAGACTACACACTTGGATTCATGAGGGAGTGTTTTAAAGAAGGTCCGCGTGTTCAACAACGTTTATCGATCATGTTTTATACACAATTTTAGAAATTTTTAAATAAATTAAAATCTTTATTATCAAGTAGTCGCAATACTTTTTGATTTTATAAAACAAGAAGAACATTATTTTTTAATAATAATTTATTAAACTCACATTATCGGGAATAAAAAATTAAAGACACATAATAAGCGCATTCCGCATCCGTGGCCGCTGGAATAAATGAGGTGTCGAATTCCGTCAGAAAGAAGATGTTGTAAACACTGTCATTGGAAATGCTTTTTTCACAATTCACTTGCCCAGTAACTCAGAATGAACTCTACTATCATATATCATATCTAAAGACTCAATGTGGTATATTTTCAATATGGAATGCTTTTAAGCTATAAAATACCGCAATATATCTGAATCAAAAATATCTTTTTTAGCAAATAAATTTTGTATGAAAAGCCTTTGCTTTGTTTTGAGATTGTAACAATATTTCAGATTCTTTAAGAATTTAACCCGTGTAAAACAACAACTTCAATGACGGCCCTATCACAATAGTATCAGAAATTGAATATGTGGGAGTAGTTCTGGCAAATACTGATAAGTTTGAGGTTGCATCAAAGTCAGGAGTCTCGAAGGCATCCTTCGCTTCTTTTAAGATACGCTCGGTGCTTCGTATATCTGGTATCGACTTAGAGTATGTGCGTTCCACATTGCTGAGGTTTGAAAAGGATATGTGTGACCATGGACGATAGAAGGCTTCCCAGAATCTTTTGGTAAGCAACTCAATTCAATAGAAGAGTTTCTCGAAGCATACAACAGAGCAAAAGGAAGTCTAAGTGAATGTTTTAATTCATAAGTGGATTATATCCTAGTAGGTGGACTTAAGAACCCACAAATTGGATGAATGTAAGTCGATCTTTGATTATACGAGTAGAATACGTGGGGTGGGTAGTTTAACCTTCAAATAATCTTACTTTGAAGGGAAAAAGAAGTTTAAAATTAGATTTATTAAAAGTAATAAATATCAGGGTATTAATTATTCATATTTTTATTAGTAGAAATTAGTTAAAGTCAATAAAAATATAAGTATTGAAAAGTTTTATTAAGATAATTAAATTTATTATTTAAAATAAGGAAATAGTTAATTTAAAAAAGTCATAACGTTTTATTCATTAATTGGATTTATTAAGAAAATGCAATTAACAATAGTATTTCTCTGTATTTTACTCAAGGGATATGTGAAAGCCCAATTCCGGATTGTCGAAGGAGATGATACAACTATTGAACAATTTCCTTTTGTCGCTGTTATATCGAAAAAATCGGGTGACTCTACCAGTTCCAAACCTTCAGCTGGAGGTGTCATTGTGGGTCCAAGGTCAATCCTAACAGCAGCTCACGTGTGTGCATTTGGGTAAAATTTGGTATTTTAAATTTTATAGATATTATGTACGATTTGAATTTATAGGGTCGAATACTCGTATAACTTTGAAGTTCGTGTTGGAAGCACATTATATAACAATAGTGGTGTTACAATTTATGTCCAAAATTACACTCTGCACCGGAAATACAATGGTTTGTCTGGTAATTACGATTACTGCATGATGCAACTCAAGGAAAAAATAATCTTCGACAAGACAATACAGCCTGCAGTTTTACCAGATCCAAAAGACAAACTCGAGGATGGTGATGAAGTAGTTGCAGTTGGATGGGGTGAAACATTAGATGAGGAATACCCTTTAATTTTAAAAAAGGTGACTCTAGAGAAGATTTCAAATGATAAATGCCAAGAAGATTATCCCGATGATCAAATTACGGAGAACAATTGCTGTGCCAAAGTAGACGGATCGATTAAGAAAACGTTCAAAGGAGACTCAGGCGGACCAGTTATATCCAAGAAAGATAACAAATTGTATGGAATTGTATCCTGGGGTACTCCCAGCAGCACCGAAATAGCGGCTGATGTCTATGCCAATGTACAATCGGAACTGAATTGGATAAAATCGTTTATTGTTTAGAAAATTGTAATTACTTATTGAAAAATTTGTATATGGAAATAAATAGTTTTTAGTAAAAATTGCTTTTAAATCAAAATTTACTTCTCCCGCAGGGGTGGAGACATCTAAGGCCAATACGCCCAACTGCAGCGATACTTCAAACCCTGAAGTTAGACCAAGTTTTGGATTTCCTTAAAGAACTTCAAACCTTATGGACACGCTTGAAGGCAGAGATATGACGAAGCACAATAGATCTTCAGATAAAAAACGGGATCACCTAATTAGAAGCAATAAAATAAATAACATTTATATATGTTAAGACTATTAGTCATGAGTTTTTATTATTTATTTATTTATTGTATTTAATTAATTAAAATAACAATAATTTAATGTTACAATCTATAATCATATTTCATTAGAAGAGAGAGAAAAAATAATAGTTAAAATAGTATTTGTCTGAAGGACCTAGCAAAGAACAAAAGAACAGTTGATGGCGTAGATAGAGACCCACTCAAACAATTACCAAATGAACAAACGGATCACACAGCCTACTAAATGACCCAAACCCTCTTCAGACCGAAATGACAAACTTTCTGGCACGCAATAAAGCTACAACGAATTTTAAAAACATCAAAATGTCTTCTGAGCCAATTCAGGACCTCAGTTTCATCAAAGAACAGGTAGTGGAATATTCATTAGACGCTAGGAGGCGACAAACCCCAAACTTCCTACGGAAATCCGGGAGGACGGTGCAATCAGCTAAAAAGTGCTCCAGTGTGTCTGCACTCCTGGAGTTGAACATTTAACACTTCGCAGATGCGTCAAAGCTATGTACAAAACCATTCTAGTAGATTCGGTTGCACCTCGCTTTCTGGACTCTCACCTGATGCCAGATTCTTAACAATCGCAAGGGCATAGTCTGAGAGCAGAACTCGGACGATACCAGAAAACCAGGCAAATGCCTGTATAAAGAACAGTACTCTGAAACGGCAACCCTGGTCCTAACTGCCTGATCGAGAACAGATTGAAGGTCTTTCAAAACAGTGCCAGTGGAAAAAGACAGACGGCCCTCCCTGACCACAAGTCATGAATTAATAGTTAGTTTATGAGAAATGGAAACTGAATAATTCTTTTTGCACATTCCATTTGAAAACTTGTCCTTTCGACCTCGATTTGAGTTTTATATATATTTTGTACTTTCTCGTACTAGTAAAAAAATTGAATTTGTTTTCACTAGTGAAAAAAGAAAATAACAAAATAAAATTTAAATCGACGACTAAATTGTAGAGCCATTTTGAATGAGAAATTGACCATTTTTAACCCAAACCGTTATAACAATTGTATAGTGGCCTAGCTGAGAGTTTGCCGTTGGGTCAGTCGAGTATGAAATTTGCCCCCAACCTCCGACATAAATTAATAATTTAAAAAAATCATTTTTATATTTTTGTGCAATTGTGTAGTAGATACAATAATTGTGACGATTTAGAAGTAAAATAATAAGTTGATTTTTATAGAATTAGATCTCAAAAGTTAATTTTTATATAACAATACATTATGGTAAAAAATGCCGCCCCTAAAATGGTAGAGCCGGAGATGGTCCGCCCCGCCAAACCCTCTAGCTACGCTACTGTAGAGACCAATAACCGGTCCACCATAGTCCAATACATAGACAAATATTTTTTATCTAGTTTTTCGTGTATTTTTATGGAAGTTTTGAAACAAATATATCCGGCTCTGGTGTAAAATCCGTTTTTAAACTCGGGAACGTAGAATACTGGCCTATTGGTATAATTGATACAATCGAACCAAAATTGTGGGTTTTTCTTTAGATTATAGTAAAATAACTTGGTACAATTGCAATGTTTTTGAAAGGAAATGATGGCTCGCGGATCTTTGCCTTCCAGAATAAACTTTAATTTATCTAACCCCCAATATTTTACAGAAATATACTATCAATGAACCCCCTTATTCAAATACGAAATGATTTTTTTTTTCAAGTTGTGGAAAATACTGGAGATATTGGTGGTAAAGTCAATGATATGACTTTCAAATACTTGCAAAAGGATATTTAACTACAACAGGCATGAGCAACCCGCATGCGGCCCTTTGAACAAATTTTTGTGGCCCGCGAAGAATTTCTATATCTAATTGTTTGAATTAACGGTATAAAATTAGTTGAAGATTTGTTCGGAAACACAGCCACAACGCATTGCAAAATTAGAATACTGTTCTGGGCACTTTATATGATTGTTATATTAGTGATACATCTCAACTGGGTATATTTTACGTGGCATCAAATTTGAAATTAAGAATTTTGTTCACTGATTCCAAAGCAAAGAACAGCAACTAGTGAAATCTTTGTTAACATTTTTTCCAGTTTATAACTAAAGACAGTCAATGACAAGTCGAACCTATTGGTTTCAGTTGGCTCTCCATGTTTCTTACAGAAATTTAGAAGGACATTTTATAGCATACACTTAATTAATGTTTTTAACAAAATTAGCCAAATATGTCCTAGGTTTGAAATTTAATGAATAAACTTTAATATATAACAGCCCATAAATAATTTTATTAAAATGATTTTGTAAAGATATTGATGTAATATAAATAAATTTTCGCTTGAAAATTGTTAGATCCATCACAACGTCACACCAACGAAGATGAAAAGTCGATTTTTTATATTTTTATATTGATTCTGTTTTTGACATCTTATCCACGTGCCCTTTACCAATCAATTCATATTTTACATCTATTTTTATATTTTAGTTCAAAATATTTTGCCATTTTAAGATTAATAAGAATAAAAAATATAAATCACTGTCCAAAAACTGTTATTGAAACACTAAACTAGTTTTATATTTTTAAAGGATCCTTTAAAATTTATCACCTCATTACAATCATAATGAGGTGATAAATTTTTAGTGACAATGACGAGTTTCAACCATAATTTATAACTTTGATTATTGCCAATAAATTTTTGTAATATTTATTATGAACTTTTAAAGCAATAAATTTTAAAATTAATATTTCAACTGTCATCCATAACCTACTTAACTCTAAGTGCTATTTCGGATATCAATTACTTAGCAAAGGGCCTAAAAATAATTTCATTATAAATAATTGCCGCCCGAGTGTATTTACCTCTCCGAGTTCTTCACACGCTTTTGATCTGTCCCCCGAGATAATGAATAATCTGTGTTGTTAATCTTCCCGAAAAAGGATCACATCAAATATTTAATTACAAATTTTAGCGCTTAATCGAGATAAACACGAAAGGAGTTGTTGTAATTCATTACCGGCGCGACATTGCCCTGATAATGGAAAGCCTTATGGGCGTCTTAACAGCTAATAACCGAAACCAAGACTCAACAGGTTAATACATTATTCAAAAGAGATTAATTCAATTTTAATTAAATAATACCCACGCTTCTTGGAATCCTTTCAATGGTGGAAATAAATCAAATCAACAGAATTAAATTTAAAAGAGCTGGAATTTTAGAATTTAAAAAATAATGGAATGAAATTTATTTATTTCATATTTTGGGCTGGAGTCCTATAGACCATATGGCAATGGAATGAAATTTAACTTAAATAAAATATAAATAGCAACAGGACTACAATCGTGTTTCATACAATAGTACATTTCGAAACAAATAGTGGAATAAAGGTTATTACATTACGAATTTAATATTTATTTTGACAAGCGCAGCAAAAAAAAATATATAAATGAGTCCTGTAATAAACTATTTCACATGTGTATTGAACGCTATTTTGTGTTATTATGAAAAATACAAATTAATCGGTAATTAAAAATAAAAAAAACCGTTCATAGCGGTTTTGTCAAATTGTGCAACAACTTTAACGGAATTTTCATTTTAAAATTTTTAAATAATAAATTTGGTTTTGACAACAATATTTAACTCTATTAAATTGGTGACAAGTAAGACGCAGTGTGTTTATTAGAGTGAGATGGCAATACCTCTTAGCGAAATTGTGAACTTAAGATATTTGAATAATAATGTGTAGAGATTTGGTAATGACAACATTTTGTAATTTCATTAATTAGTGAAGAAATGCGTAATAATTTTGTAATATTACCGCACTCGTCCTGAAAAGTAAACCGTTACAGAACCAATTTACTTTAAAAACAAGCTACTTGTCGATATGGAATTGCAAAATAGTTATTTGTGCCTCAAGGGTTTAAAGTCAACCGTTTTTTAACGAGTGAAGCAATTGTGAAACATTCGAGCCGAAGGCGAGTGTTTTATAGTTTCCGAGTTAAAAAACAGGAC
>JXOV01002265.1:0-13425 GCA_001014945.1 Clogmia albipunctata
ATTCTTTTAACAGGTGAGATCACAACAGAATTTAACGCTCAGTCAAATCCTGTTGTACTATATTAGGAATTGGCAGAAAGCAATCCAGAAAAATGTTTTTTTTTTCTTTTTAGTAAGAAAACAAGCATTAATTAACCAATATCTTAACAAATTGAACGTCAAGTCTAACAATTAATTAACACATTTACTAGCTGGAAAATACCAGTCCGTCCAACAGCTCGTCGTTTAGTAACAGCTAACTTAACTGCAAATCTCACAATTCTGGAATTTTCAAAAATAAAACACTAATTTAACATCTGAAAAAAAATCTTCAAGACCCCACAAAAGACTAATTAAATTGAAACAAAATGATTGAGTTTCTACTTTTGTGTTTATTTGTTTTTTTTTTTTTTTAGTTTTTTATGTAAGTAGCATAATAAAGGACACAATGGAGTTCATTAACATAAGTAGGAAATAAAATAGACTTAACAACTAATTTGATTACAGCATACATATAGTAAAATAAAAAAGTTTGTACTTAAAACTGAACAAAATATAGAAATGATAATTGTTCTTAAAATAGCATTTTAAATGCTTCCAAGAGTTGAGCTTCCAAGGTCTTCTTAAACTCTATTTGTTCTTTCAACGATTTGTTCTCCTTCTCCAAGATGTTGCTCTCATCGACCAGCTCCTGGTCCTTCATTTTGCGATTCTGTCGGGATCTCCTCGAGGCTTCATTATTCTTAAACCGCAACTGCTTGTATTTCTTTTTGTCGGGGGTCAAATTAGCCAACTCCTTTGGATCCATTATATCCCGAATGGGTTTCGCTGGCCGGCCTCGTTTCCGCTTTGACGCATTGGAGCAGGTCGACGATACTGATGGGGGGCACCAATCTTCGTCGTAGGAGACGTTGGATTGCACGGACAGAGGATAGTCGTCAGCTGTGCTTGAAGATCCTCCATACTTCCGTTTTCTACTCTTGGGCTTTTCTTTAAGAATCACTGGCTCTTCTTCCTTATCAATAATTGGCATTTGCACTTCTTCCTCTTTAACAAAAACTGGCTCGATGGTGACTACTGATTGAACTGAAATCTGTGGGAAAAAATAAAACAATTAGTAATCAATTAAATATTAACGATAATTGTTTTCAAAAATTAACTGACTTTAAAGTGATTTGACTAATTTTATTAGATAGAAAATGAAGACAACACTTACTCCTTCAAGTTCCAATCCGAGGATATCCTCTAGTACGGCTGGAGTATTTGGAACATTGTTCTGGCTGTTGTGGTTTGGGATTGCATCAACTTTGAGTTGTAATTTTGGTAAAACTCGCTTCTTCCTTTCGACTGGCACTTCAGTTGCTTCATAAGCAGAGACAGTGTCTGTCTCCTCCATTTCTGCGGTCTTTATCAGTGTTGGTTCGGGGACATTAAAATTAAACTTAAAATCAGAGATTAACGCATCTTTGTGCATGATAGGACTGGTCTCCATCTCTTCGAATTCAAAGTTCTGGAGACAGACAGACTGTTCTGCGTCGTTGCCGCAGAGTCCAGGCGATGTGGCCGGAGTCTCAATAGTGTTCAGTAATGTGGTAATGTCCTGAGTGCACGTCAAATTAGAAGGGAACTGCTGCAGTTGCGAATTTAAATTGATGCTCTCCTCCAAGTC
The DNA here is from genome assembly GCA_001014945.1 of Clogmia albipunctata. Classification (NCBI taxonomy): domain Eukaryota; kingdom Metazoa; phylum Arthropoda; class Insecta; order Diptera; family Psychodidae; genus Clogmia; species Clogmia albipunctata. The sequence continues at coordinate 1,649 of JXOV01002265.1, forward strand.
CAAAGTGTGTTCAAATAGATCTCCCTCAGCTACTATGTTGTTGTTGTTAAAATAGGTGACGTCACCGTTTCCCAAGTCGTTGTCAAAAATTATGTTATAATGGTTATTAATATTACATGAATTGCCTATATCGGCCTCTTCGAAAAATATGCTGTTTTCTGCTTCCATTAAATCCGGTGATGATGATGCTGGTTGAATTATAAATTGATCCATTAAACCGCTGCGGTGGCGATCAGGAATCACCATAGCTGGGTTCATTGCCGGTCCAAAATCGGTATTTAATTCTGTAAGAAAATATTGAAAATAGTTATTGCGAAATTCATTCTTAGTCAAAAATTTAAAACTCTTTCTCTCAAATACTCTCTCACACATTCTCACAGTAGGCCATCATATTGGTAAAGTATCTTTTGTGACGTTTCCCAGCTAATCAAATGGTTGATAAAAACTTGGTACAATCGCTCATCGTCGATAAGAGGTAGAAAATTACGTGTATTTTAAATGGAATATCCATAAATGGGTATTTAATAAAAACAAATAATTAGAAATAGAAGTTTTGGAACAGAAATTCAATTAAGTGAATCGAAACTTTGAAATATAATGATAAATTAACTGTATTTGATACTTAACTGGGTGATTAATAAATTTAACTTATACCTATAATGTAAACTAGATAAATCCAAATTTATTTCATTTCATTTAAAAAAAAATAAAAAAAAATTACATAACATTTATGGTTGTTTTAAAATATTATTTTGAAATATAAGTGTAATCAATGTATATAATATTACATAAGACCTGATAAAAATAATAACCTTAACTTTAAAGGGTTATTATCAATTTGTAATAAATAAAAATAATCTTAATTAAATTTTAATTAACATATAAATATAATTGATTATTGATAGTAACCAGTAAATTAATTAAATTGAAATCTAATTCGAAAAATTTGGAAAAACACTATTTATTAGCATTAATATTATTATTAATTACTATTATTAAAAAGTTGTGAAATTAAATTGTATTTAACAAAGTGTCACAAAATGGCGATCGTCTAGACTTTTTTACCGAAGATCACACGTTTCTGTTATTGTAATTTACTGTAATCAAAACCAAAAATAATTAGGCACCTTAAAGTTTGTAAAGGTCGTTGCTATCGAATTAACTGTGTCCAGAGGAGGAATGTTTAATCCTGATCCTCAATATCAGTGATGTATGAAATGTGTTTATAATTTTTAAAAACGTAGAAAAGTTCATAAAAGCACAATTACACTTTTAAATCTATTACAAAATTGCACAAAACCCGATCAGTTATTGAGAGATACTTTCGCTTCAGAACCACAACGATGAATGAATGGGGAGATTGATTGTGAAATCAAATCAGTATAATAACATTGCATTATTATTGCCGGCGGAATAAACGCCGCTCACCTGCTCTGTTTTGGGGGTCTTTGCCAATATTTATCTCTCACTCTCTCAATCATTCGCTCTCACACAAAAAAGGCCTACATTCACAATATCTTTTGTGACGTTTCTCAATATATCGAATGATCGATAAGAACGTTCCATTAGCGAGAGCGATAACGGGGGTTACAAATAGTACTTAAAATAGTACGTTTAATTGGAATTATATTTTCATATTTTATCACAAATAGACAAAAAGATACTTTTAAATAAAATATTTTGGTTTTTTATGCAGATAGTGTTAATGAAATATTTTGAAAAAACAACTCGTGATGATTTTCAGAGGTTTTTTGAGACACGTTTTAGTTGAACTCTTTAAGATAGTATTAATTAATAAAAAACCAACTAGTATCATTTATAAAATGCATTTCAAATCAATAAAGTTTGAAATATTAGTAGTAGGCATTGTTAAAATTAATAAAAAAAGAAGAACTCGTGATGATTCAGATTTTTTTGCGACACGTTTAATTTGAACTCTACCATCGAATATGAAAAAAAATGCAAAAACTCGTATTTCTTTTCTAAAATCCATTTGAAATCAATTAATTGCAAACTATTTAAATCTAAATTAACAACCTTATAAAATTAAAATATTATTTTATAGCAGGATTCCTTAAAACGAAATTTTCTCTGGAACGTACATAAAACGTAATAGAATAAAAATTGCATAAAAATGTAATTTACGGACATTAATAGCAATATTAAATGAATAGAAACATGTAATAAATATTTGACCGTCTTCGAAATTAAATCAATTAATTTATTTACTTAATTAAAGTTTAATTTAAAAACTAAGAAAAATTAATCAAATTTAAAAATGATTGTTTAATAATTGAAATTGAACTTTATTCATGTAGAATTATTTAAGGAATTCCAAAAAGTCTAGAAAAGGAACCACTGTTACTAGTTAAAATTAAAAAATAGTTACGACACGCAATTAGTTGTAGCGAAGGTGGTATAAAATGGCGATCAGTCTAGACTTTACAAATCTTCATTTTTTGCCAGTCACATATCCAAAGTGATTGAACTCAATTTTAAAAATCCGGAAAATATTTCTAATTAGTATCAAATGAAATCAATTGAAAAAAAAACTAGATAAAAAATTCTAAATAAACACAGACTAAACTAAAAATAAAAACATTCTTAAGCACCTTAGATAAGGGACAATAGGGTGTAATCCAATTAAGTGTGTCCAGAGGTGTGTTTAATCCTGGTCCGTGTTATCAGTGTTGACCGGAATGTTGTGATTTTTGCAGGTGATGCAGGAACCTTCAGGCAATGTCTTTTCATAAATGCACAATTACACTTTCCCTAACCCTCTTTAAAAACAATTAAATTGCATAAAACCACCGAAAAGTAGCCGGCTCTTTAATTTAGAGATGCTTTCGCTTGAGAATCACGACTATGAATGAATTTGATTGCGAAATAAAAGCAAATGATATTGTATTATTATTACCGGTGCTCGTGACGTCACGGAATAGACAGAAACAGAGGCATACGGTGTACTATTAGTCGAAAGGGGAGCACAACACTCGGGCCAAGCATTTTCCAAACACGATTGAACTTGTTCGGCCGAAATGATTCATGAACCCCTACCACTCGCAGCTGTTTAGTAATAATAGTATGAGGAGGTTGTGCAAACCAATCACAATTTGGATCATCTGTTTGTTTTTAAACACGATTCTTTCATTCCTTTGCACTCAACATTCTTGCGCCCTTTTCAAACACGTTTTCACTTGTTGAATCAAACACTTACCTTGATTATTCATGCTCTGTAATCCCAAATCAGCCTGTTCTTCGAGAAAATCCGCTAATAACTCTTGTATATCGGGATCCTGGCTTGGTGGTGGTGGTGCCGGGCTCTGGACTGACGGCTCCGATACACTTAACTGCCCGCACTCGCTTATTGGGGGGCTCTGAGGCGCTGCTTCTTTCTCTGGCGCGCCTCGCAAAAACTCGATATTTATCCGCAGCAGGGACCCGTCCGAATTTTCTATAGTCACTGATTTGGGGGCTGCTGCTGGTGTCGCTGTGCAAGAGCTTGCTGTATTGGACGATGACTCCGGGTGGAGAGCTGTTATGAATTGCTGGAACGCGGTGAATAGGCCTCGGTGGGCAGACAATGGCTCCGTTCGGGAACATTTTGAATCGATTTTTTTAAAGTCTCCGGTTTCTTGTCCGGGAATTGTGATGCTGTTTAGAAAACGGCCCGTCGAGAGTTAACCCCCAACCTGGAATTAGGGCAAATTATCGGTAAGTCACCAACCGGATTTATATCGAGACCAAAATTACACTGGCGATAAGTCATGTGATAAGGAAGACCTTTTATCAAAATTAATACGATAAAAAGCAAAACAAACTGTTTTTCACCTAAAGGGTATTTTAATTCTTGTTTTAAATACCCTCAATTAAAGTCTTTTATTATAACACACCAATTTAAAAAAATGGAGATAAATTGAAATTAGATTTAATATAATCCACTTATAACACAGAAATTATGCATATTTTATTACAAATATCTTCAATTTTATTCCTTAGTAACAAAAACTGACCAATAATTTCACAAACTATTCACACTTTAGGAATTTCCACTTATACCACGTTTAATTCATTAGGAGAATTAAAGTTACCTCAAAATCTATTTAATCACTATAACCAACGTATAATTGAAAAATTTAAAAAGAAAATCTTTTCATTTAAAAGAAATCTTAAAAAATAGTTTTTATAATTAAATTATAATAAATTTGTAAGTTATATTTACCTTTTAATCAAATTAAAACTATAATATCTTAAAATCATTTCGAAATTGTTTTATTTTATACAATTTAAAACAAATACCGTGTTATTTTCAAATAAATATAGAAAATATGTTTATATTAAATAACAAGTATATATTAAATAATTATTATATTCATTATCTACCTAATAATCAACTATCATTAAGTGATGATTCAATTTCACAACAAAATGGCTGCCATGTAAAATTTGCGAAATTATTAACTTTTTCTACAATCCACAACTATTTTTCTTTCTGTAACAAACGATTAATTAAATGGATTTAATTCAATTTTTAATATTATTAATTATTTATTTTTAACATTCAAATTTAATTCCAGTCTTCAAAAATACCAAGTGTTTTCCAAATCGTTTCCTAGAATTATTTCCGAAGAGAAATAACCTTGAACGAAGTGGGGCATTGGACAGAAACCGGCTACACAAACATAACTGAATTCTCTTTTTTTAACTGACTTCATGACGTCATTGTTTTAATTTTAACTTTAATTTGAATAAAAATCAATATTTAATACTAAAAATTAACCAAATTATACCAAAGTTACTACTTTAGGTCGAAAATAGTCTTATCTAATCAGAAACGGGATTTTTTGCCCAGCAAAAGAGATAAGAAAAATTGAATTTCGCAACAAAATGGCTCCAAAGGTGTGAATCATCACATGACAATTTTCGATTTTTGATCGAAACCTACCTCTTTTAAAGCTTTTCTTTTGGTTCTGCGACCAAAGAACGCACAGATAATCCTTTTAATCCTTTTGCAATTAGCCGTTTCCTCGTTTTCAGGCGCCAGACTTATAAAAACCGAAAAATTCACTTTACTTTTTCGCGAGCGAAAACGTGGAACGTTTTAAAACGTATTTTATTTAATTATCCCCCGATTAAACTTTTTAAAAATTGACTTATTTTTCAACGCACAAGAGAATTTTGCTTTTAAATAAATTCAACTCCGAATTTTATTCGAACTCAGCAAAATTTAATTTCCAATTGGATTTTTCGTTATCTTCTCACTCTTTCTTTTTCTACTGTCCTCTCTTTCTCACAATGTTTCTAGGCGAGACAAAGAATAATATAAATATTTGAAACGATAGCCGGCAAACTGATTAATTTTCGGGGAGAGAGAGAGAAATAATTATTTTCTTTAAAAAAAACATAAAACTGCTTAAGAAAATTTTATTTTAAAAATCACTATATTTATTGTTTGAGGGTTTTAAAATGTTCTTTTTAAAGGAAATTTTTTTAATCAAAAGTAACTTATTAAATAATAATTAAAAATACTACTACAATTGTGATAAATAAAAAAAGAAGATTATATTACATAAATTTTCAAAACATCTAATTTTTACTTGTATTTTGGGTCTTCAATTATTAATTAAACGTCGCGACAAATTTTATCAGCTGTTTTTACGGAAGAGCAAAATCACAATGACTAAACAGTTTTTCTGCCATAGTAGTAGTTCGCTGTTCATCTACTACTACGATTTTTATTCAAAGGTATAAAATCACATGACTCAAATTGTTTTTTATTACATTTTTATTATTTTCTCTTATATTTTCAAAATTTAACTTACATGGTGCTGGTCGTTCCCCATACACATCATGTCCAAATCCATAACGGTAGTCAAGTCGCCAATAATAGTAGTAGTTTTAAAATTCCGATGCCAGCAACAACAAATGCAATCCCGTTTAAAGGATCCTTTTTTGCTCCAATCGTTAAAACAATGAAAGTTCTTAGTAGTATAAGCGGCGGTATGACGTGGTGATTGATGAGCAGCTACTACCACTGGACCGATCATAGTAAAAGTCTTCACTAAACACAAACAATTAGAGAGATTGTCTCTTAAAAATCACTTGGTTTTTAATAATTAAACACTATTTAACACCAATCTTATCACGGAATCTCCAAACACGCACACAGAAGATAAAAATCCAAATCGGATTTGAGAATAAATCTCAAATATTTGTATTAAAAAATACCCTTTTCTGGTATTAAATACCCACTTTCACAAAAATATAGATAAATTCAATTATAAAACACAATTTTATGGTGTTTTTAACACTGTAAAATCACAAAATTATTATTTTTAGCACAATTTGCGGTAGGTCTGATATTCGTGTCTGTTTGAGCTTAAGGTTCGGTATAAAGTGTTCGAAAATGTTCTCTTATTTTCCATCGACTTTTTGGATGATGCAATTCGAGACTTTGATTACTATTAAGTAATACTATTGCCAACAGGATTTTGACAACGTGTTATCCCTATTTCTTTTATTTAAGAAATATACACAGAATATTTGCCGGGTCTAATTGGAAATTTAAGGGGTGTGCGGGAGGAAAATCAAATATAATATTTACGAGCTTATAGCGACATCTACATTCAGATTCAAACAACTTAATGAATTTCAAAAATGAATTTTTTTCAGTTCTATTTTTACAACAAGATATCAGTTAATTAATTAAAATATACCTTTCTGACAGTTTTAAATTATGTAACTATCATAATTTTAAACAATAACCTAGTACATTTTAAAGGAAAAAAAACGATTTCTAAAATATCCTGAAATAAAAAATGAAATTTCTGTAATTTCCTGATTTATTGAATCAACTATTTCTCAACATTGTCACAAGGAGAGGTTGAACATCTTTTTTGTTGATCGGGACATGTTTTGTTTCAATTTTATAAACTTCTGAATTTACTTCTACTATATTGTTGCATTCTAATTCTTTATGCTTTGTTCTATTTTCTTTCAGTTTTCTCATATATTCCTGAATCCGTCGTTTACTCTCTTCTTTTGGGTCTGCTGGTGGAGGTGGTGTCACTGGTAATTCTACTGGAATCGGAAGACCCGATCTTTTCTTCTCATAGGAAGCAATTTGCATTTTGAGGCGTTCTTTTTTGGTAAGGGCAAGTTTCGCTTTTGCAAACGACTCATTTAGAATTCTCACTTTCAATTGACCATCACTGCTTTTAGGAGATTGAAGCTGAAGTTCAGGTTTTGGAGGACTTGTTGAATTAACGTAAATAACCACTTGATCTTCCTCATTCTCATTTTGTAACTTTTGGATCGTGTTGCTAGAGTTATTTCGTTTAGATTCGTATGACTTTATCTTGTCCATCAAACTCAATCTATTTGATTGGTCAATGGCAACTTCGAAGGGATACGACAAATTAGAGACATCTAAGCATCCAATTTGGTTTGTTCCTGAATCGGCGAAGCAAACTTCTCCACTTCCAACTTGATCTTCCTCCTTTTGATTTTGTAACTTTTGGATCGTGTTGGTAGAATCTATTCGTTTAGATTCATAAGACTTTATTCTCTCTCTCAAACTTAGTCTATCTGATTTCGGTGAAGGTTTTTCTTCAACGATTTCTTGTAAAACTTCATCTTCTACTAATGTAAACATTTCCGTCCTTGAGTCAATAATTTCTTCGGTAATGCCCTCCCAATCCTCTATAATGTACTCGTCAGTGTCCTGTCGAATCAAGCTCAGGTCATCTTCTTCTGTAATTTGGACAATTTCAAAGAATTGTGTCGATTCCTCTGCCTTTTCAAGAATAACTTTTTTCCTGTTTTCTTCATACTTCTTCAACAATGAATTCAGGGGTGGTCGCTTTTTTGTTTCCACTGCATGTGTAGAGTTGATTGATTCGGCTTTTTTACTTCCTGCAGGACTAAAAATCAAGAAAAATAAATTTACATTCTATTAAATCCCAATATCTCAATTTTTTATACCTTTCCTTTGCATGTCTTTTAGCAGAATATGATGCAATGAGTTTCTTTATTCTATCCGTTGATGGAGAAGTCTTAAATGTGCTCATTTTAAAGAAAAAACAAAAAAATGCCAAAATTTCTATGTTGTTATTATTTCTGTCTTCTTAAATTGGTTTGTTGTACAAATTTCATTGGTTTATGATAGCCCGTATCCGATAAACACTTTTGAGCGCGTTAGTTAGAGATACCAACATTCTGTAAATTTTAAAAATACTTGTTTTAACGGTAAAAAACTTAAATTTTCTTAATTCGTCGTTGTTTTTATATCTAAAATCGTTTTTTGATTATACAAAAATGATTAAAGATTATTTTCTAAACAAACAATAACAAAAAATATCGGAGAAAACTTTAAAAAATCAAATTAAATCTAAAGAAATTTTAACATAACTTGAGTCACATATAAATAAACCAAAAAACTGAACTGAAGATCAAATTGGATTACTTATTTTGAGATTTGCCAAAGGTTTGTGGACTGCAACAGGTATTCCTGCATTGGAAGCGACTGACAAAAGTTGTGAACAGGTAATTCGCAACAGTGTTAAAATCTCACCGATCGAGAAAAAACTGGTATAAGAACCTAATGTTAATTTTTACAAATTAACATATTTTTATCGTATATTTAGTCTTAAATTAAAATTCAATTAAAACGTGTTAAAATATGTATAGACTAATTACTTAACTGTCTTGTTAGTCTCAACCTGGTAACTAAACGTGGAAAATAATATTTTTTTGTGTTTACTTACATTTTAACTAAAACGAAAAAGGTGCAAATAACATATTCAAACAAAATTAGATCTTTATTATTATTCTCCTTATAGGATTTTCAAACAAAAAGAAAAGTGTATGAGGAAAAATACGAAATTTAAGCTGCACCACCATTGCAATTGGTGTAAGGGTTTGCACAAACACAACTTCGTCCACTAGGAGCTCTTGGATTCAGCAGGCACAATCTGTCTGTAGGGCAATCGCCATCGTTGGTGAGGCACAGACTGTAGGACTGGGAACACTCTGTGACTGCCGTCACTCCATACATTTTATGGTTGCCGTACAAAGGACTATTTTCGGACTTCCTGGCTCCACTCAAATCTACGCTTTCAATTTTTTTTCTGCAAAAATTTTGTATTTGATTATATGTACTTTTAAAAATGCATTTAAAATACTTACGTTGTCCAATCTGTCCAATAAAATTGATCATTTGAAATGGCTAACCCGAAAGGATACGACAAGTTAGAGACCACTGTTCGAATATTTCTGGAATAGACATCCAAACATCCAATTTGGTTTGTTCCAGCATCGGCGAAACAAACTTCTCCAGTTCCTGGATTAATTGCCAAGGAGTTTGGTAGTTTTACGGACGGTTCTGATAATAAAACATTTCGATCGGTTCCATCTAAATTAGCCCATTCGATTTTTGGCGATTCTCGATTCCAGTCAGACCAATATATTTTGCTAAAATACAATCGTTATTAATTTATGTCGAAATAAATTGGGATGAATTTGTACTTATTATGAGGATCAACTGCAATTCCTCGAGGATTTACCAGATGATTTTTAATAATGACAGCCCTTAAATTGGGATTGTCTAAACTGGCAACTTCAACCGTGTCCTTGGTGGAGTCTGTCCAGTAAATTCTCCTCGAAATCCAATCTACAGCAATTCCTTCAGGGCTTATAATGTCTAATGAAGTAAATATATCATAGATTATGGATTAAATCTGTAAAGAAATAGATATGTTATGTTATTTTACCATCAGAAATGAAGATTTTCCTATCACTGCCATCATATTTTGAACTATAGATACACTTTGCCCCTATGTCAGACCAATAAACTCGTCCTTCTGTGCAATCCTTGTCCAATGCAATTGCTAGAAAAAGAACATAAAATTACAGACTTTAAATTATTTCAAATACTTGTAGTTGTGGCGCAGAATTTCAAACAACGGGACATATTATGGACATGTGTCCAATAACAAGATTTTTGGTAGATCCAGAATATATAAAAGATCTAACCATTGCTGCAAGAAATTGATTATCTTCCTTGGAACTATGATGTAAAACTTTGCAACAAAAAACTCATACGAATAAATACATAGAACAATTTCGAAGCTACATACTTTTAGCGCCAAAATCAAATAATTTTTATGTTCAATTTAAATTAACAGGAAACTTACCCAACTGACTCATAGAAATAGGACGAGCACCTTTACGTCCACCTTCAAATGGAACTCGAACTACTGCAACTCCTTGACTAATTAATAAGAAACCTTTCTCATGTTTTGGGACTTCTGTGCAAACCGATCCGTTGCCAATAAATCCAGCATTGCAAATGCACTTGAGGCCAGATGTTGTCGAAGTGCAAGATGCATCTTGATGGCACAATCCTGGTGTGTTCTGGCAGTTGACATCGAGCATACAAAGGTAGCCTTCATAATAAATAATTAATATTTCGTAAAATCTTTTCTAACACACCCCAAACTTGATATTAATGCTTACCATCTCCATGATATCCCGGATTACAAATGCACTCATAAACAGCGGGATCTCTGTAATTAGGCGCACAAATCGCATTCAAGCCACAGTTATTTCGGACGTTGCAGGGAGGAGGTAGAGATTTGCAAGATCGAACTCCGTCTCCAACGAAACCTTTTGGACAGAAACAGTATGAAACTTTCTGGTGATCATCCCATTGACAGACAGCATTTTCAGCACAATAAGCCCCTCCACAAGATCCAGTCGGAACACAAAAGTCTGACAAATCTCTTTCGTGACCTTCTCTACAAACGCACAAACCCTCATCACAAACGGAATTTATTCCACAGTCCGTATGGACTGAACATTCGGCTGCCAATTGACATGTTCGACCATCTCCTTCGTAACCATGTTCGCATTCACAAACCGAAATTCGAAGAGTTTCGTTATAATTGCAGGAAGCGTGAATGTCGCAAATATCCTCTTCGGAACAGGAAACAGGCTTTTCATAACACCCATAACCATCACCGTCGAATCCAGGCTTACAAAGACACATCCAAGTCAGTTCCAACTCACTCCATTCACAGTTGGCATTTGGACTGCAATTGTTCTCAATATTGCATGGTGGTGTGTCGAAGTCGCCTCGGCTATTTTCAAGGCTCGATGTTCCTTCATCCAAAACACAAGTTTGACTGTAAGCATATTCCAGCAAACTGTACCCTCGAGGACATTTGCAGCCTTCAGAATCACATGTGGCATCTGAAAGAAGAGGTAATAGCGGTTAATCATTTTATCCTGTCATTGGTTTTAATAATATTTTAATTTATTGTAACTAACAATTGTAACTTAGAAAATAACAGAATTGCATTTATTTATGTAACTATAATAAAATAAATTGATAAGTGGTGTAAGGAATTTATTAATCACAAAATGTTCTTGATTTTTTTTTAATTTAAGGATATTTTTCTCCATAAAATCAGTTATTTATACAACAAATTCTATAATACTTAATTTCTTTTAATCAGAACCATGTTTGTCTTTCAAATTGGAGTAAGTAATATATTTTAAAATAGTTTACTTTTTTATCTGCCTCTGTGTCCTAGCGGTTAGCACCCTGAACATCCTCCTCGAGGTTGTGGGATCAAATCCCGGCCGGATACTTTTCTAGCGCGAAAAAGTTTCCATTTGTTTATATCAATAACATTGCGAAATAATATTCATAGCGAATTATAAATTTGTAATGGCGCAAAAATAAATAAAATGGGCGGATTGACTGGATCCGTTTA
>JXOV01002266.1:8063-44819 GCA_001014945.1 Clogmia albipunctata
CAGTTACTCCTGAAAGTATTCGACCCTGTTTGCAGTGGAATTTAAAAGCTTTGTCTCGCACTTGATTTTATCTGATATCTATGTCTATGATATCGTTTGATAGACAACTTAATGACATTTAATATTCAAAGAAAGCTTTTCATTATCTTATATAGAACTATTGTAAATGACAATTTAAGTGTAAAGGGTGCTCGAATTATGTTAGAAAAATATTCGACCATTTTATATTGAATGGTTGATTTTTAATATATAGTCATTTCTACGTTTTATGAGTTTATGCATTTTGTTTAGTCGTTTTTACTATGTTTTATTAGTTTAATTTAAGTGTAAATTTTAATATAAAACACGATAATAAAATATTCAGAAGTTCAATAATATACTATGGTAAACTATCAATAAAATGGCGGTAGGAACTGTTAAAACATATCAAATTTAAAAGAGCCAAATTAATCTGAATATGGTTAATAAAGGACCAATTTTTGTTTTTATTAACTAAATAGCCTAATTTTTTAAAAATGTGTTAATATAGGGACAAAAACTAAACAAAATTCAAAGTTTTTAATTTTTTCTCCTATCGAACAAATTTACAAAAAATTGGAATGAATTTTAGAAATAGTGATTTTTTTTAATTGTACGTCTACAAATTAAATTAAATCGGTGGAAACAAGTTTCTGTAGTATTGTACTATAAAGTGTATTAGAAATATCGTATATTTTCGCAATAAATGATAAATAATACGAATTCGAAAATTTTAAAATAATAATGTTTCATTTGTGACCTAATTTTATATTTTATCCAAAATTATTCGGTTTAAAAACTGAAATGGAATAGTTTATAATTATCAAAATTCATTTTTACAACCATAATTTTGAATAAAAATAAGGTTTTTTGTCCAAATTATTCATTCATATCCCTAATTTCCATATTTTCGTCATTTATTTTATTAAATTTAATAAAATATTGATGGCAAACTATTAAAGCATTAAATATGAAAACAAGTCAGATTAATTTATAAAAATTTCAAAATTCGGAATATCAACCAGTCATAACCAAAAGGTGGAATACTTTCTACGCACCTTACAGTTTAACTGTCATTTTTATTGTTGTAAGTAATATAATTATAAAATTCTTTTTGAATACTAAATTTCATTAAATTTGTGCGTGACAAAGTTTCTAAATTCGACTGAATTCAGGGTCGAATACTTTCAGGAGTAACTGTAAATATTTTATTTGAAATGCCCTTTCAAATTGATTGTCATTATTATTAAGTAAATTACTAGTCAATCGTTTTCCAGCATTGGTACTGATTTTGTGATTAGAAATACGCAGTAATAGTTTTCAGTCTATTAACGAAGATGCCTAAACCTTGAACAAGCATTGCATACGTGACATTATTTTAATATTTTTTGTGGGAATATTACCCGTATCGTCACAATCTTCGGACATAACAGGGGTTGGGAGGATAAAGCGGTCAAATGTACAGAGGTGTTTAAACATTGCATTGTGGAAAATTTTAGAAAATGTTATATATAAGATTTGTTTTATGTTTTTTCTTCTAGAAAGGTATCCTTCATTATCATTCAAATTTGCATAAGTTATGTCTCAATAGGAATCCGATTTCCACACACTTTTTATTAAAATTCCGAATCATTTTCTAGATGGAGCGAAAATACTTCTCGGATACTTCACAATTCCTTTTTTAAATAAAATTAATTTTTTTAAATAATATAAACAAGATTAAACACATAATTAATTTTTAATTATTATATAGCTACTAAACAAATGTTCAATAATATCATGCACTAAAAACAATAATTAAATTTCTACATTTAAAGGAAAATAATCCAATAAATAAATTTAAATTATTAAAACCAATTATCTGCTTCAAATTGAATAAGGAACAAGAAATTGGAGATGACAAAATCTTAAGTAGAAAGTTGACAAATGATATAAAATCAATATTTTTCATCGATTTCTTTGCAAATGCTATGCAAATTATATATAAGCATACTATTTAATCGGACAAATATCTAAAAATATTCCCATTTAAATGAAATATTGCCAAGAATTTGAGTGAAATTATTTATCGCTGTTTTTGCCATTGCTATTTGTGCTTTCACCAGTTGTCGATTTCAAGAAAAATTATTTCCAGAGAATAAGCAAATAACAACAAGAAGAGAAAAAAAATCAATAGCACCTGCTTTTTCAATTCTTTCTGGTATTCATGATAAATGGCAGTCGTTTATTGATTTCGTCATATTTCCATTTCTAGATTTCCATTCGGCCTGGGATCACCAGTTGCATATTCATGGTTACGTTGCTCCATTACTTCAGTTTAACCAACTTCTCCTGGATGCTGGTGGAAGGTAAGTGGAAATGGCTTTGAATTTTTCACAAAGGAATAAACAACACCACCAATCTATGATTCCATTAAAAATTCAAATAAATGGTCTAAATTTACCTTCATTCACGGGAATGCTTAAGGGTGAGATACAAGCATCCGTTCCCTTAGGGAACGGGTAATACTACGTTAGGAGTAAATTTACATTTATTGAAATTATTGGAACGAAAAAGGAATAACAGTATTTTGAGGATTATTTTCTATAAATAATCAAATATGGTTTGCCCCCAATGTAGATATAAAAAATCTGTATATTAGCAACATTTATTATTCACATACATTTTTAAGTATGTTTCTTTTTTAATTTAAAATAACTAATGTTATTTTATATTTTTAAATAAAATTACGTTTTTCTTTAAATCTTTTAGAGACATTTTATTATCATTAATTATTGATAAATTTGTTTTAAAAAAAATATATTTTAGATCCATTTCTAGAATTATAATTATATTTATAAGAATATGTCTTTGAAAACCCACCAACAATTCATTGATATATTTGAAAAACCAGATGTCGCAGCAAGTTCAAACTTACACACAATATTATTCCTAACAACCTACAACTTTATATCATAATAGATTTGTAAATACCGAAATCAGTTTCGCAAAATAACGATAAAACGGACATTTCTCATTGGTCAGCATCATAAACGTAACTCCCTTATCTCCACTATGGTTCACAGGCGTCCAATTCTAAAACGATGCATGCATGGATTGCAGGAAATTTAATAGTCTACTTAAAGACACAGAACCGTTTTTAGCTGCGACGCTTACTATCCTAACCCATTACGTCAGAAAATATTACCCAAGTTTGTAACTCATGTTATTCTACTATTTCAATATTAGTATCCAAAGATGAACAAAGCGGACTGCTTTCGAGAGTCATCATTACTTTATCTGAATTCTTGTTTTTTTACTGTTTTCTTGTTTTTCCAAATCAGGATTTTTAAAGCTACTGATGGCTTACTATGTTTTTGCGACCTAAATTTTCAGAATTCTTTATATATTTCGGAATGTTTAACCACTACCAGGAGGGCACCATCAAAAAATTATTTAAAAAATGTCCCTCTTACTCATAGCCGAATATTTTGCATCTCTTTCTTACTCAGAGCCGCAAGGCGTAGTTCAAAAATTTCCAATAAGTGGTTTTTCAAATAAAAATTGTTAATACTGGCAAATCACAGGTAAGCCACGCCCTTCAAAACTGACGAACATATAAATTTAATGGATTTCTTTTACGGATGTCACACTTTAATAATAAAGAAAAAGCACTTGTGTTATAATAACGACTTTGACAGAGCAAATCATAATATCAATATTAAACAACAAAAATGCATAAAAGTACAAATTTACTTAAATTTAGAAGCACATTATTGCGAAGGCATAATTATGTTTATTCTATCTAATAGGCAATAGATTTTTTTAAATATTTAGTAAAAAATTATACATCTTCCAATAAAAGTTTTCCAGGAATACTTCGAGTTCCGTTTCATTAAAGGACATGTCATATAATTGGGTTTCTTTAAAACTTTTTATGCAATATGATTTCAAAACATCAATAACTATTCTTTCATAAAATTACAGAGTTGCAAAAGCCTTCATAAACGTTGCAAAATTCCCATTCATTGCAAGATAAAACAAATAATTTCAGTTAATCCGTAAAGCGCAATTGTTATTTGTATTAATTTGAATCGTTACCATAAAAGCTTCAATGGAGAAAAATGATACTGCATAACACACGTACAACGCCATAAAAAAGCCATTCATTCAACAATTGAGTTGTTAACAATTAAAAATTTAATTAAACCAATGCCATACTTGAACAATGGATACGTCAAATTACATCCGATAAATGATAATAAAGTTTCTGGGTCCTTCCTTCGTGAAATGTGGTCGTCCGATTAAGATAAATAAAACAGTGAAGGGTAACACTTTTCAATTTAGCAAAAGTCAGAACAGCTCATATTAATTCCGTACAAAGGACAAAACTATTACTCCTCTCTGACCGAATGAAAACCCTTTTCCATTTCCGTTGCAGGTCTTTATCTGTACATGCTGGTTGTTCAAACGTTTTCAGGAGATAATTTACGCTTCAATATGTACGCCTTGATAGGATGGGGTAAGTTTACAGTTGAAAACGTTTAATTAAAAACAAACCAAGCTCTAAATTAATAAACCCAAGCTATTCAAATTATTAAAAACTTCTTACA
Source organism: Clogmia albipunctata (assembly GCA_001014945.1). Classification (NCBI taxonomy): domain Eukaryota; kingdom Metazoa; phylum Arthropoda; class Insecta; order Diptera; family Psychodidae; genus Clogmia; species Clogmia albipunctata. Next base: position 12,674 of record JXOV01002266.1, read on the forward strand.
TCAATCGAAACTAGGGTCAATTCACTGTGAATATTTAAAGAAATAAACCTTTATTTGAATTCCATTTCAAAAAATTTACTCAAAAAAATTAAATAAAAATAAAGTTAGTGTTGAAAATTACGTTATTTACACAATATTTGTATTTTAGACGAAAAAAAACATGAAAAAATACATTTTAAGCAAATAAAAATTTTTTTTATAAGATTGCGTGAATCAAGGGGATATTTGCAATTTTAATAATTCGATGGTGATTGGGGACCTAATTAAAAATTTAGAAAAAACATAATTGTGAGCCTTTTTGGAAAATGTCATTATTTTTATTAAAAAACAGCACAAGATAATGACGTCAATTAGATATCTCTTTTACAAACTTAGTATATGTTTTGAAAGTCTGACATTTTCATAAAATTATGGTAAATTTTATTACAGTTGCGAGCCCACTTAGCACAATTCTAATTTTTACCTTAATTATTAATTTATAAAACATTATGTATTTAAAGTTGGTATGCTGTTTTATCAATTAATATGTCTGTTATCTAAATATATATATTATATTATATATTCATTAAATAAAATTCAATTTGTTGGAAAATATAGGAATTTAATAGGAACTTAAATAAAATCGTCATTTTTAATTAATTTAAAGTTAATTGTAGAAAATAAAACGTTTTTGAAAATTAGTAGAATCATGTTTAAAAAAACGTACACGTACAGTAACAATAGAAATAGAAAAAAAGTGAAACACCTTTACAGAAGCCTTCAATATAGCCTCTAAATGATAAACGTCCATTCAGAGCTAGTAAAAAATATCCGTTTAAGCCAGTTAAAGACTCAAAGAAAGTGCTAAGAATAGGGGCTAGAATTCAACACATATGTTTTTCGTAATGTTTCACATTATGGCACTCAGTGAAAATTTTGAATGTTTATTTCACTAGTGAAAAAATGTCATAAACTATTAAACACATTTGTCTCAAAGTCAAAATTTGGTCGCCATTGTTGCCCTTAAACTACACAAAATATTGGTAATGTAAGTAAATTATATTCATCATCATCATATTAATAGCCTTATATTACTTTAAATAGAAATTTGTTTTCCATAAATTAAAGCAAACAAATGTTCCATGACACAAAAATTAGGCATTTGCCTTATGACCAAGTAGTTAAGAGTAATTCCAACAGTTAACGGGAAATTTACAAGTTACGATTTCACTTGAAACATGTCAGTTTTTAAATTTTCCTGGTAAATAATGAAATTTAATATGAAATTGTAAAAATCTCAGTGCTCATGAGTGGAGTGCAAAAAACGTTATGTCCTGCTCAGGTGTAAAATCAACTGTTTTTAATGTTTCCGATGAAACACTTGCCTTCGGCTCGAATGTTTCGCACTCGTTAAAAAACAGTTGACTTGTAGCACAAATAACTATTATAAAATGTTTAATTTTTAGAAATATTGTATTTATCAGTGATGATAGTCATGATTCTTTCCGGTAATATCTCGAAATCGCCAAAAATTCACATAACCCCCTTGCACTTGGGACCATTTTATAGAAGTTAGTTTTTTATACGTATAAAATAAACTTACTTAATTTGTAAAATAAGTTTACAAAATACACATAATTAAAAACATGAATATAAAACACAATAGAATATACGAGTAAAGACAAAATTGTTTTCTGCTGCATAAATGATTTTAATCTCACCACAATTTTATACATATAAAGCTATGATCAGTATATCAGTCTTTAAATTCCCATAACAATAAATAACTACTTTCTTAAGAAATCGTGTATTTAACAAATCACAAATTGGCTGTAATATTTTTAGTAACGTTTCATTGCCCTCGGTTCGATCAATAAATAAGCGTTTATCTTTTTCCATTTAATGTTCTCCGAAAAATGGTTGGTATTTTATTAGAGCTTGCTTGGTCACATTCCAAAGTCAGTTCACATGCCAGAGATTTTCATGGCTTTAGTTAAATGACTGCCCTCTGCTAAGTTGTTGGCTGTGCCAAGAGCACGAATAATAAACGTAAGCTCGTTAGTTCATTTCCTTTTTTCTTCTTTTTTCTTACGGTCTCCGTTACGGGACGATAATAATTCCACTCTGGGCAATAATAACGTCAAAGTGCGAAGAAATATTTCTCACCGAGAAGCTATTAACTATTGTTTGGTTTTCACAGGTGGACCAGCCATTTTTGTCGGCAGCTGGGCGATTGCCAAAGGGGTGTTGTCCTTTCTCGAGACCGAATCCTACGACAAGGTGACTCAGCCATTTTATCCCAGACTCTAATTAAGCAATTTATCGCCATCCAGTCAAACAACTCATCATCATCTTCGTGTGTTTGTAGATGTTGTTTAGGTCATGATTGGATTTGGTTTTATTGGTATTAATGGTCATACACAGCTCACATATGGTTACACTTTGATCAATAACATTATTTCGTTCCAATTAATTCTTTTCCATTTTCTCCCAGAATCGCTATCATTAATCTGAAATGTATTCCCTTTGTCTTGTCTTCATATCCAAATTTCCAGCTCGCAATAGAGTGCTCGTGGATGAGGGAATCGCAAATGGATTGGATTTTCCAAGGGCCAGCTTGTGCTGTGCTTATAATCAACCTTATCTTCTTGTTGCGGATCATGTGGGTAAGTAAAACCGTTTATGGATCCGAAGATAATTGAAACATCGTTAACACTGCTTTACTTTAACCATGTACCATGTATTTTTCCAATTATATCAAACAACATTGTTTTTTGCTGTTCCTTTCGCCAGGTTTTAATTACAAAATTACGGTCAGCCAACACTGTGGAAACTCGCCAGTACCGCAAAGCATCCAAGGCACTCCTAGTACTCATTCCATTGTTAGGAATCACCTATCTTGTCGTCATGGCAGGACCCAACGAAGGCGTTGGCAGCTACATTTTTGCAATCGCTAGAGCCGTTTTATTGAGCACACAGGTACTTTCTCACAACAATTAAATGGTTATTTTTATTTCCGTAAAGTATTTATTTATAGTTCAATGAATTTATAGATGAATAGACAAACATGACAAATCAGTGGCAAATATCAAGAAATAGTTATTATTTTTCTATAAATATTCCATATATAATATGATAATACTAATAAATATAACATAGCAAAATTTTTGTTTTAACATGGCTATTTTAATGATTAGTAAAGCAACAAACAAGATTTTTTATTACCAAATCAATATAATTACATTGTTATTAATTAAGTATTTAATTCTAAACCTAATCTCATTTATTATCTAACGTTGATTGTAAATTGTAAAAGCTTTTGTTTTATTAAATAAATTATAGTAGTAAATCTGTTATTTAATATATCTATAATTAATAAAATACGAAATTTACTAAAAACTATAGTACTTGTATATGCTATTAGATTGTCCCACATGAAACTTTACACCTGGAGCCAAAATTTCCAAATACTATAATTTGTTTGGATATCAATATTTTTAATTAAAACAGATGGCTTTTAAACTATTTATATCTGTTGTATGTATCAGTATGTATGAGAGAAGATCTATAGAATTCTGCGCTCCAGAAGTCTAAGGACTCTATCTCTCTCTCTCCCTCTCTCTCTCTCTCTCTCTCTCTCTCTCTCTCTAAGGGACAAAATCACACCCTTCTGATACAAAAAAACTAACCCTTTAAATATTTTGTTTATGCGAATTAGTTCATTTTTGGATATATTAAAAATTGAACGGTGTTGATTTTTCCCCCTTGCACTTCCTATAAGGAACATGAGGGGTCTTAAACTCAACAAACGGGCTTAGACTTTTCATGACTATTTGTTTTCGGTGTATTATTAGTCAATTAATAGCACCTAGACCAGTTGACAAAGGACCCAGTCAATCCTACCAGCCCAGGGATCGAACCCATGGCCTCCGAAGAGGCAGCCGATTGCGTTACCACATCGGCTATAATCCCGGTCAACTAATGTCAATTAGATGTCAATTAATTTACCATATATAATTGCAAATTTAACACTTAACAACGAAAACCCCAATAAGTTCTTATATTTTATCATGTATTGTTATTGAAAGTTACTATGTACATATACTTTTTAGTCTATTTAAAAGTAATCAATCAAAAAGTTCCCCCTAAACTATAAATTCAATAGAAAAAGTTCCAAAAACACTTATTAATTAGTATAAATAAATATTCTACATCTATAAGTATAAATTTAAAGTAGAGTAAAATTCCAAAACCTACAACAGGTATTTCCGTTATTTAATTTTAAATAAATTAAATCATGGGAATATTAGATTGAAATGTTTACGAAATATTTACTGTTATTTGATAAAAATGGGTTCATTATAAAACTTTTTAACGAGTTTGTAAAACATGGCAGCATTTTTAGATATTGGAAATTACTAGATAATACTAAAAATTGTTGCATATTTAAAACGTTGCAATTCATATTGAAATGTATGTTTAATCAACGCTAACTTAACAATCAGCTTATCCAGATCTGTGGTGGTAGTAGGAGTGAAAATGTCATCGACTCCGCTGTATGCAAGGAAATTAATGATAATTTTATGGCAAAAGACTTTAAAAGTAGTTATATATACGTACCATCAATACAACCCATGACAATATTCTTTGGCTCTAGTATGCTGAATGTCCGTTATTCTGAGCCGAAATGGGCAAAATATCGCATCATATTTGGTCAAAAAAGTATTGAAATTTTAAAGTAATAGTGTTAAATTCGGTACAATATAATACCTAGATAACAAAACACATGTGTCTAGTCCTCATTTCGAGTTCATACAAAATCAAAACAATGAATTACAGCGGAGTCGATGACGTCAAACATTCAACTGCCAATATCTGGACAACTTAGTTAAGGTTGAGCGGCTTTGTGTTTAATAATGAAATTCTAAACTAAATATTCTTTTAAATGTCAATTTAATCATAATATTAAGCTTTACTCAAATTATTTAAGAAATACGGATTAAATTTATTCAGTTAAGATTGAAATCAGTGTCACTTTTTAATGTGCATACTTTGTATTAATTATGGAATTATTAATAATTAATAATTTATGACATACACCTGAACTATTTCAAAGATATCATGATAAGAAATAATTAATTTAACAATTCCCTTGCATTGATTTACGAGTACCAATTACTAATCTACCTACTCTTTGGTCAGGGTGTTTTATTTTTTTAATTAATGGTGATTCCATTTTTGGTACAAAAGCTGATCTCAAAGCTGACGTCCTCCTCTTCGTTTTTTTGCAGGGATTTTCCGTATCTCTGTTCTATTGTTTTCTAAATTCGGAAGTCCGCTTGGCCCTCAGGCATCGATTGGAGTTGTGGCGAGATGAACGGAACATTCGTATAGGCCAGAGACAGAGTCGTCGGTACGTATTCAACCTCCCTTCTCCGCATTGTGTCTATTTATTTTTAGAAGGAACGACCCCGGCGTAATTAATTTTCCATTATGTCACCTTTCATATTAAATCAAAATGTATGGAGATTTACTCAGCGCCTATGTAAATGCCTCTAATCACATTACATAGGTATAAATAAATCATGGATCTGATTGAATTACTTATTTAATAAAGTATAGGAAATTGTAACAGGATCTATTTATTTCAAGAGAATCCTAAAGCTCTGACTATTTACAAACAATTTAACATTGTAATTATAAATAAAGAAACAAACGCTTTTAAAGCATTTAAATTTGCGAGCATAAAAATAAATTGGCTATAACAACAAATTTCGGATTAGTCTTATACTTGATTTAATTGCTCTGGAGTGAGGTAATTTCATCCTATTACGCCTTAATGGCTTTTGTGTATAAATTACTTGATCTAGAATTTTTACTGTGCAAAAATCTTAATTAAAAATTACCCAAATTTTCAGTTTCGCAAACATAATTACACATCTAAACATTGTGCTTTTTATAAATCAGGTACACTCCATCAGTGTTTGGCAAGTCAAAGGACTACTCGCCGAGATCTCGAACGGAAAGTATTCGGTGAGTGCCCACTTTGCCAGTATTGAAGTAGAAGCTCTCAAAAGTACACTCCCACGCGTTTGTGAGACCTGAAATTTCGTTCTCTCTATATCAGTACATATGATTGTGATCGTCTCTACTTGTAACAGCATATGCACGGTTTTAAATTATTAATGGCGGCACCGGTATTTGCTTTAGAAGACACCCAGAGACACATGTACTTATTAGCAAAAGCCCACAAACGTATACACACATACACAAAGCATATCCCCGAAAATTCAAATTTGAACGATGTTTTGCAAATCAAACGCAAATTTTGTCCCGTTATTATTTTCTCAGCAAAACACTCTCCCTTATAAACAGTGGTACAGTGCTGGCAATTGAAGTAATACTGGAAATTCTAATGACATTTAGATTTGTATCATTTGCTGATGTAATAAAAGAATGATTTTGAATTGAATTTATTTAAAAAAGGCAAGTATTAATTACTCCCTTTTTTAGAGAATTATTAAATTTAAAAATTCATTTAAAAAGTTTTAAAATCTTGGCTCCTTTCAAAAGGATTTTGACTTCTGAATCTAAAATAAGTTAAGAAATCGGATTCCTATAAAAGACAGTCGATATTAATAATTTATTATGTTTATGCAGATTTAAAGAGATCTGAGTATTTTTCAAAATTAATTTCATTTTTTGTTTATTTTCACAAATTATTAATGAGTGTAGCACATTTAATATTAGGATATCATCCTTTACTTATTTATAGAGTTCGATTGATAATACTAAAATAGGGATTTATTACCAAAATATGTTTACAAAGTCGTCCTGGGCTTAATTCAATTGCCAGCACTGTATTTTGCTTTCATCAGCATGCGTGGGGTATCATCAGCTAAACAATCGATGTTGTTCCTCGGCAAAGAAAATCTCTCTAGAGGTAAATATCGCGAAATTAATGTAATCCAGAGGATGGCTATTAATAATAAATTGGCAAAGAATATATTGAAAAATTTATGTCTACAAAAAATTTAATTTCGTTCCCTTTCGTCCCTTTGTACAGCTTCTCAATGTTCTGTTGTTGTTCATTTTTGCGGCAACTTTATTTTCAGCACGGAATCCTGCATTATTAATACTTCCATATAATGTTCACAACTTCACATAATTCACTCGACTCATTTATATGTCTTTCTGTATTGTATGTTTTCAAAAATAATGTCTCACTTTCGAAACAATTCGCAATTAAGAGAAGATGCCATTTAAATATTAAAGTTTTAAAGAGCTTTTGTCCTGGAATGTTCTTATTTATTCGTGTTATCCTTGTGACAAATTACATTTAATTAAAGTCAAAGTGAAAGGAACGGTGTGAAAGTGTGTGAATTTAATTAATTCCATCAATTTGTCGACATTTTCACCCACATTTTGCTCCTTGCCTTGATTTTGTGTGTCCCACCCCCCATTTTAAAACACACAAATTCAGCAGCTTTAAAGTGTCTCGTCTGTGCAATTTTGTTTAATCATATGTCTATTTTTTCCATTTGTATGTCCATTGTAGCTTGACATCGACAACTCTTCTGTCAACAGCTGCCTACAACGTTTAATTTTGTCGTGGATCTCGTTATCTGTGTGTCGTCATCGCATCCATAATGGCTGCATTGTGTCCATCGCTAGACAATAGCAAATCTGTATTTGTTTTTTTACTTTTCATTTTTGCTGTAGCGCTTTTGTTTGTGCCAACTTTATAAATACGTTTACCATTATTAAATACATCAAGTTAATCGAAACTATCAACAAGTATGTTTAAGTTTTCGCAACAATGCGCGCGGAATTGAAAACTCGTAATTGGAATGATTTAGTGAATAAATACGAAAAATCAGTTATTTAGTTTCTTCACATCATCATGAGATGCTGCTCTCTCTGCATGAAGCTCGCTAAAGTTCTCTGACAAACTTTCAACAAGCATGGTTCAACTATTTTATCATATGGGTTCTTAGTTAAACGCATTACATTAAGGTACCACTGATTTCGCTTCTAATGTTCAACGAACAAGCTCTCAATGTTACTTGAGAAAGTTTTAGAATTTAGAATAGGAAGTTCAATTGAAAAGTGTATAATATATTACAATGATCAAATTTGAAATAATAAAATACTTTGAAATAAGTTCAAAGAGGAAGTATTTTCGCTTTAATTTATCCTTATTTTTATTCTTATATATTTTCTATTTGTTTTCCCACTTTTGAAATTACTTGAGGTATATAAGGATTCTTTTAAGTAAATGTAGTGAGTGCAACTTCCATTACCTTTGCGGTCAAACAAACAAAAAAATTACAACAGTTTTTAATTTGAATAAAACTTGTAATAATTTCATTCTTATGAGGCAATATAACGTGAAAAACGAAAACAAATGATTATAAAATATGAAATCTACATAAATCCATAAAGTCGATTTTTTGCTAAACCAACATTCTTTTGAAAATATATTCAGATGGGATAGCTTAAATGAATCTAATACATATTTGGTTGCAATTGATCACTAAACAAACATAAAAGATCAAGTAAAAAGTTCGTTCGGTTTTTATTAAGAGAAGGCGTTATTGTCCATAGTTCTAGTGTGACGTATCTTATCATGTTATACTATACGGCGCTGAAAAGATATTTTTCGCGCCAAAAATTTGTCTTTGACAGTTTTTTGATTGATAGTGTTGAAGTGGTTTGCTAGTTTTCGTTCCGGTAATTTCGATGTCAAAGATGCACCACGCGTCGGGAGGCCTGTTGTCGAAAATTGCTTTAAAATCATGGAAATATTGGAAACAGACCAGCACGTGAGCACTTATTCAATTGCTGAGGAACTAAAAATAAGCCAAAAAACCGTAGAAAACAGCGCATCTTTAACTTAAATCGGAAGAATGTACACAAAATTATCAACTTTTGAAAAATCAATAACAAACCGAATGAACTATTTACTTGAACTATTATTTTACACACTTGGGGCTAGTTAAATTTTATATATGGTAAATAAACCGTTATTCTACATAGTTATATTATTACACGAAACCAAGTGTTTTTATTTTAAAATTCAGTACGAATTCAGATCAAAAGGTGGTTGATAAGAGAATCAGAAAACTGTCATTATTTTATCGATAACACACCTTAGGGGATCGTGTTTGAACAGTATTTTAGAGACAAAATTTTAAAAGCAATTAACTGTTTAAAACTGCAGTTTTTGTAAACAAATTGTTGATTCTGTAAATAACCATTTTATTAATAGATTGACTTCAAAATTATAAACTCTCAGAAGTCATTAATTTAAATCAGTTTCTGTAGAAAACTATCCGAAAATTAATGCACAATAGATCTTTACAAGTCGCAGCGCAGGTGCCATTGGGCACAATCCAAACCATATTATTATTATCCGAAAATGATCACAAGAAATTATAAATTATTTTCTGTAATAGATTATATATTACACGGAATTAAAACCTACATATTTTCATTGGTTTTGAAAGTCTTTTGTAGCAAAATTATTGAAAACTAATTTCACAGCAAATTAAAGCCAATGACAGAGGGGGGAAAATGTCACATATTTTACTCTGCAGCTTAGGAGCTTATTGCAATCAATTTTTAAATAATTAAGTTCTTTATAAAACCTTTATTGTTCTTGATTTTAACTAAAGTATTAATCCAACAAAATAAAAAAAAATAATTTCTTGAAATTAAACACATTCATTAAACAGAAGCAACGACCTTTGATAAGTAAAAATCGCTTGAGAAAGACATAAATATATTTTTTGGGGTTCTAGGCCTATAAGAATGTACTTATTTTATCATAAAGGGTGTAAAAAATTTAATTTAATACTTCTAAATGATTCTGAGAAAAGCCCCTTTTATTCAAATGTGGAGGCGTCTGGTAGCAATGATTACTTTTCCAAAAATTTCACATATATTCCATTAAACGTAAAGTAGACTTTACATAAAAAATATAAAGACATTTAATAATTCAATTCTAATTGTAAAACACGTAGAAATGCGAATTAAAATCCATATATGGGTATTTAATTTGAATATTTATGAGACTTCCCTTCAAACCATTTTGTGTTTTAAAATTGCCTCACATTAGGAGAAACAATTAAAATAACAAAGGTCAAAGGAATTGCAAAGGTTAATAAACACGGAGAAATACGTGGGGTCAAATTTCATTTCAAGCACAATAAAATCCCAGAAAATCACCCCTGGCTAATCGAGGCTTATTTGCTGACCTATTTTAAATTTCTTTTATTGAAAGCAAAAACGTTTGAAGAATAAAAGTTGGAGGTAGTTCTATTCAATGAGATTTGATCTTTATTTTCAGTAGACTTGTTTTTAGTTAAATTCTGAACACTATATTCAAAAACACGATTATTTTAGTTTTTGTGATGATTTTTAAAATTAAAACAATGATAAATTCAAGAATTCTCATTTCCTTTTAGAGATATAGTGTTATTATATTATAAATCCTTATTATTATTTCGAATAGTTTTTGTAATCTAATAATTGAAGAATAGTAAACATACTCCAAAAGATTAAAGTATAGAATACCAATGAACAATTTAAAAATTTTAAATAAAAAAAATGGAGCCTTGAAAGTTAATTTGATTTTCAAATTGCATTTTTTTCCTTAAAATACAGTTTAGGCAGCTTTCTTGACATAACAGCTCAATCAAAGAATGAAAGTGAGGATCATGGATTAATTTTTTTGCAAAAATTTTATTAAACACTCAGATTTATGCTACAACAATGGTTCTATGATTAATTCTTTTTCAATTGCAATCGACACAATAAATAATATGATATTCGTACCTAATTTTTAATAAATCTTTTGTAAATTAAGATAAATTTGATTTTTCAATTAGTTTTGATACAATTTTCTTACATGTTTTACGAAAACCCCATTAATCACTATATATCCCAATATTTAAAACCAAAAATTAATAAAGTTTTTAATAATAATAATTTCTATCAATTACCCTAGTTAAAACCACAATGATTTTAAAGGAGCTAAAATAATGTCCTATTAATTTTTACCTTTCTGAATTAGATGTGATCAATATAAATTCCCAAACTGTGATACATTCATATGCTCAAACAACAACTTAATTCGGTTGTGAAAAGAGCTTTCCAAATAATTACATATCAAAAAGCTTTATGAAACTTACAGAGAGAAATTACCGGAGATAATAGTGCTAAACCTTGAAAAAAGAAAGGCAAATATTTGGCTGGAAGTAATGGAAATATACTGGAATTCTAATATATTTGACTTGAAACCAATACCATTACACAAAGCAATAGTTTTAAATTAAAATTTAGTTAAAACTCAAATTGAACTCACTAGAAAATCTAAGAACTCCCATTATTTTATTGAGGACATATCTTCAGTACCCTGTTTTAATCGTATTTTAAGGGCAAAATTTCAATTTGAAAATCAAATGACCTTTTAAGACGACATTTTGTAGTAAACAAATGTTTACAAATCGCCAATTCTGTGAATGGTTACTTTGATTGTTTTTGAATTTGACTACGAAATTTTTATGAAATTTCATACATTTAAAACGAAAGGTCGTGACAAACACATTAAAAGACGGTAAAGATAGTCAGCTTTTGTATGAAATTACCATGTTCTGCTTCTAGGTGGCGCATGTTTATTGGTGCTTAAATACAATAAAATTACTGTATTCAAATACATGCAAAAGAGTAAATAACTGGAATACTATTGTAATAATCCTAGTAATTTTATTTCTTGATACTCGGGCGTATCTTGTAAATATCCAGTACTCTTATTTAATTCAACATAAATTTCGTAATAATAACAAATATGTTTCCAAACACAATAAATTAATCAAAATCAAACTATAATAAAAATTATTCTTTCTCGAAAATTTATTCAAATCTTCAGTGATTTGATTCATACATAACTGTGAATAACTCCATAATAATCCGAAAGAAAATTCATCAAACTTATACCAAGAAATGGCATAAGTTTTTGAACAATATAATTTGCTATTTTCTTATTTTTCTTTCTTTTCCTTATTTCCGTAGAAATGAGTGTAATAAAGTAGTAGGATAAATAATACCATAATTAGATTGGCTGAAATTGTGCTGTTTTGTCCAGTTTTCAAATAACATAGACTATTTCCTGTTATATAAAAATATACTTTTGACATTTTATTCCAGTTTCTAACACAATATCATTATACATTTACTCTTTCACACACTTGCAACAACATCAACAATGACAACAACAACTACATCATCTACAACAACTACCTGAACTACAAAACCAAAAACCATCATCCCCCTCTCGACCCACTTCCAAACGACAGCAACAGCAGTCAAAATTGTTTAAAGAACCCAATTAAATTGACAGTATATTGATGAAGACTGTGACAGGAAAATGTGCGAGTTATAATCAGAAATCAGAGCTTTAATCGGGGATATCAATATAAATGTGTGTATATGTGTTGTTCACTCTTTCAATGGAGTCTCGTCGTCGCCATTGTCAGTTCAAAGGGAAGCGGTTCTTTGGAACTGAATCCGCTTCTTCTAACCCTACTCTACTACTTCTTATTCTACTTATTCTTCTTGTGTTCTACCCCCCATAAAAAATTACCAAAAAACCACCCCCCGATTGAATGAATTGACATTTAGAACCGTATCCCATTTGTTGTTTGCTGGTCCTCTGACCACCACCACCTCCTGTTTCGATGACGATGCCGACTTCAGACCCCTGACCCACTACAACAAACGCGAGTCCTGCGTCTCCTCCGCGACAACGACCACCCTCTGCCAGCAGCAGCACATCTACGGCAACCACCGCAGCAGCGGCTCCAACGGCGGTCTCCACTTGCTGGCGGTCCCCCGAGCAATCAGCCCCCTGAAACAAGTAAATTGGACGAGTCACCTTATGGGGAGATATGCCATACTCCCTCTAAATCAGTGTGTGAAATACATAAACGTATATTTCTTTTTGTAATGAACATCTCGACATCAGCAAATTGCCTGCACTTGTTCAGCTCAATATGATTTTATAAATGATTTTTATGTAATTTCAATAGGTTACACTTGCAAATAACTTGCGGTAAAGCGATACTTTGCCGCTCTAGTGCGATCAAGTTCATTGTTGTGTTAAATAACAAAAAAATCAGTTTATAGATTGAATTGTAAAATATATTAGGACCTGGTAAAGAACAAACATACTAAATTGTGTTAATATCACTAATTTAATATTAAAAAACTCCATTAATTTTAAATGTGCTCACCAAAACCAATACTCACGTACAAGGGTGTAAAGTGAGCCGTTTTTTAACGAGGAATCGAGTGTGAATTATTAGCCGTTAATCGAATTTTTCATTGTTTTCGAGTTAAAAAAGGATATTACCCAAAAAGGAAATAAAGTTTTTGCACTTCCCACAAAAATTAAAGTTAAACTAATTTTAAAAAATTTGGACGTTATAACGGTCTCTATTTGAACGGTTTTCTGGTACTAATTGATCGTTATAACGGCCTACATTAAAAATTGTACGGATTTTTACTCAAAACATTTAATCGCCGATTTATGACTTTTTTATCAAAATCACCATTAGTGCGAAAAATTGACACATTATGAAACTCGTATTTAATTTGTTATGTTTTAGATGAACATCCCAATTGATTTTTTATTTCAAAACAGTTATTTTTTAATATTTAAATTAGCCTAATTGTATTTTAACTTTATAAAATAGTAACAGAAATATAACAGTTATAATAGAAATTATAATAATAAATACAAATTATTATTTCCAAAAATATGTAGGAATTGCACAGAATGTAGTACGCAACATGTGAGTGATAGTATTTTACGAGTCTCGTTCCATTTTTTTACTCGACCTACAAAATACTACAATGTTTTTTTACATAATTTGTATGCATTAAATTCATATTAATATAATATTTACAACAAAATTGTTAGAGCTGAATGAAATGAAAATCTTGGTTTTGGCAATTGAAAGAGTATAAATAATGGTGAAATAACTTAAAATTAGGTTGATTTTATTAATGTTTTTCTAAATATCTTCATGAATCATGCACAAAGCATTTTATATTGATATGACAATAAAAGATGTTTTGCTCTAGAATTAATAGCAAACACATAAACTACACATTTATGTTACTATTTATAAACCCTTCTTTTAAAAATATGGCGTCTCTCCCCATTTTACTATAATTTGTGCCAATTGGCATTCAATTTATCGACCAATTAAATTGATTGATTAATTATTTGTAACCAGGGTTTGGACGAGAACACAACTGTTTAAATCAGCCCCTATTCATCACCCCCACCACCTCAACCATCGTACTCGTTGCACACTGGTCTCGTTTAATCATTTAAAAGGAAAAGAAAGAGATACAATGATTTATTTACTCATTTATATATAACTATATTTAAATAAAAACGATTAATGTTTTATGTACTGAAAAGATGTTATGAAAAATAAAAGATACTTCATTTACTATGCAGAAAGTCAATGTTTTCGACATTAAAATTAAACTTTTATGTTTGTTCCCCCAAGTCAGCAGCATTAAATTTCAGTCACTCCAGTCATCAATGCCCTTCTCGCTTCTTCTCAGCTGCAGATATACTGAATTATTCAGAAAATTGCTATTTGGTCGCTATTTGCTCCAATAAAATAGTACAATGCTTTTAAATTTTATTATGATTGCTCTGCGAAAATAAACTTAATGGAAGGTAAGTCGTTTTGCTCTTAGCTTTTCCTACAAAGTAACTACTATTTTTTGAAAAAATAAACTTTTTAATCAATTTAGAAGTAATGAAATTTATGCTAAAATATAATCTTATACTTTTATTCATTATAATATAAAAATAACCATTAATATCGATTCGATATGAATTATTAATAGAATATAAATAAATATTTCACAAAAGACTAACACCTAGGAGTTATACGGAAGTGAAATAAAATATGATTCATTTATTGACTTACTAAACATCTCTATATCTATCGTCCCTAGACTTTATTTTTCAATTTTTCAAACATGTCTGATTTAATACAATATTTTCTGTTTTAATAATTGGTGACTTTGTAACTTCGATATGCCAGAATTTTCTATTAGTGTGAAAAAATTATCATATATAAATGTTTTCCAAAAATGAAAAATTTGAAGAAAACTAAAAATGGCAATTTTTTTCCATAATTTATAGTTTTTTCAAATATATCGAGCCCATAGACATGCTCAGAAATTCCCACTTTATCCCATCATTACAAGAAAATCTTTTGATATTTCGAACTAAATCAATATATTTTGCTCGGTAATTCGAACTCATTGACGTCCAACACTCGACAATTCAAAGTTGCATATTTTTTGTTACAATATTTCAAGCGCATTTTCTGTTAAAAAAGTTATTGTGTAATCTGAGCAGCAGCAATTGAACCATTTGTTAAATAATATTCTTCATAATTTGTTGTATTTTAAGAGTCCTTCGAGTTTCGAATTATTGAGAGTATACTATGTTTTAAATTATAGTTTACTCATTTGGTATTTTTATATTATTAAATATATATTTTATTGTAAGACACTTGTTGATACGTTATCGTACATCGTTATTATATTTTAATATTCAGAGTCGCTCAACCTTGAATAAGTCGACCGGATTTTACGTGACGTCATCAGCCGGGAAAAAATTACATGAATACATCTCGTTGGTGTTTTTTATTCGTAAAATACGAACTAGACAGATGTATATTGCTATCTAGATTCGATCTTGTACCGAATTTATCATTATTTTCTTAATATTTCAATGCTTTTGTACCGAATTGGGTGAGAGAATTTTTGCGATTTTTTTCGCATTTCGGCACAAAATAAGTAATATTCAACTTATTAGACCTATAAATTATTGTCTGAAGTAGTTATCACACGTATTTAACCACTTTAAAAGTTTTTGTTACAATATTATCGCTAATTTTTTTGCATACAAAATCAAAACAAAGAATAATTGCCGGCTGATGACGTTTCTCTACTAATACCACCACAGATCCGTACAACCTTATTGTTTTTGCAGTTTTGCAGTGGAGAGAGAGAGAGAGATACTATAACCGCACTTGTTTTTCTTGACACCAAAGACGTTGGAACTTCAAATTTATACACAATATATCTCTTAACAGATTACAACTTTATATCACAGTAGATTAGCAAATTCTTAGATCAATTTCGCAAAATTGAGAAAAACCACAAATATCGAATGGGTCAGCGTTATAACCGTACCCCCTTTTCTCCGCTATGGAGTATTATTTAAACAATCTTTTGATGGGGGAAGACAATCCGAAATATATCCAGAATTGCGAAAATTAGGGTCACTTTGGCATAGCAGGCCGCCAGTAGCTCTCATTGAAAGTAAAAAAAAACTTGATTTCGAAGAATAAGAACTTAGTATAAAAATTTTTCGAATTCCAGTAAAGTATTGATGGCTATCGAGAACTAGGCTCATTGTGCACTGTAGATGATAATATGGGCACAATAAAACAACTAATAAAGTCACAGTTACGAATAATGTTTTCTAATATAGCGGGTTTTTAGACTATTACGCGCCTTAGCTAACAAACAGCTCGACGTATTTTAACCAAACCTTACTAAAATAAAGATCATTAAATTCCCTACAAATTATCCATATACATTTTTGAAACTAGACCGCTTGGTTCTAGTCATTTCGGCTTTGAACTTACTCAAAAATATCCGCAAAATTAATATATGGAACAAAATATGGCAAAACTGATCAATTGAATCATTATCTTTAGTGCCGAATTGAAAACGCAATATTTGAAGGTTATACAAGTTTTCAAAGTGAAAAGCCTTTGGACACGATCAGGATGAGCAGATATAAAATTATCCCAACCAGACGCTTCCACTACAAAATTTAAAGGCCAACTTTGAGAATCTGTACAAAATATAAACATTGCGTATCTTATTTTTTTTTTAAATTTTATTTCAAAATATTTTTTTATTAATTAGAAAATAATTAATTTTTACCCGAATTTATCATTTGAGTTCCTAAGTATCGAACAATTTTCAAGATATTTTTAAAAATTCAACTTTTATATGATAAACGTATAGTTACTCGTATTTGAACTTAATTCATAAAAAATGGTTTAAAAAACGGTTTAGTTTAAGTATATTATCACTTAAAGATAACGGATTTAATGCCCCGACTAGGTACTGAAGGGAAAAGCATATGCCATTAAAACTTCCTAAAAAATTGTTTGCTATTCTTTAGTTTGCTGAAGACTTGGCTTCATAGCGGATACTCTTTATTACTACACCTTTTGACGTTGCAATATAAATCCACGGTCGTTATATTTAATAATCGTTTACTTAAATACATCACTACATGCGAGTATTTGATTATTTGCTTTTTACACTTGTTGAATACCAAACTATAATATATTTTGAATAACTATTTATACATTTGTGCAACTGACATAATCATTTATGGCAAATAAAAATCCCTATAAAACGAAATGATGGTAAAGTTTTTTGCGAATAAAGTTGTGTCAAATACAGTACGAAAGTTTCATCAACTACAATTTGCAAATTTATGAACTATTTGAATAAAGATAAAGATTGTTCTTCTTGAATGATATTATATAACAAATTTAAAATTCATTGACTTTAAACTTTAATAATAAAGACTTTATTATATCTAAACAACATTGTCAGTATATCTCATCATAAAATAATCTACAAAATATTAATAACAAAACTCCAAATTTAATGATGATAGTTATTTCACAAAATATTACTTGAACTTGAATCTTAAAGTCTTGGGTAATAAAACATTTTATTGGTATCTAATCTCATCCGCAATATCGTAAAAGGACCAATCTCCAGCACTCTCATAACCAAAGACTTGACACTAATTCTGAGTGATAAAACTAATTTTTCTGGGAATCCACATCATGGGTAATACGATTTATAAAATATGCGCATAAAAATGGAAAGAATATCATGGAACGACTATTATTTTCTATCTCGGGCAATCCCGTTACAGGAGGAGTAGGGCAAATTTGAGTTACAATTTTCTGATTAGGTCAGAAATTCCATACAATTTTCTCGGCAGCTTGAGCAGACACCCTAGAGACGGAGTCGAGGGGGATAATCGAGCCAAAGAAGTAGAAGAGTGACGGAATCGAGGCATAACTTTCTGTAAGGAATTGTAATTGGAAATCGGATGCCCGTACTTTTGATGTGCATTCAAGTCGATAAATATTCATTAAGCAATGCTGCAAGCCAATAACTAGGACACTCTCATCATCGAAACGAAACGCCTCAATAGCCCTAATTGACGATTTCATCACTTTAACCGCGTGGTGACAAATGAAGCCTCCTTGTGACCCGGTTTCTAAAGGTATTTCCAAATACCTGAAAACCGGGTTTCCATCGAACTGGCCCCAATTTAAACCGGTATAAATGATCGTTGAGGGTAATTCAATTCCATCAGTTCATTCCTGAAATTCAAACGAAAATGAAATTCCAGTGCTTTGTAGTCGGTCTCGTCGGTGCTTCGGTGGCTCTTGTCCTGGCCAATGCATCTCCAGCTCAGATTCCTCCGCCCCAGAATGCCACCACCACCACTTCATCAGCCATCACCAAGGCCAACCGTCAGCCGCAAATCGGATTCCACAATGCGAAAACTGCATTCAAAGCCGGACCAAAACCATCAAAGCAAATCGTGTTTCAACATCAAATCCGCAAAAATGCCAACTTTGTCGGACTAAAGACGATTCCCTGTATTATACTAATCCTACATTGCTTTATAATTGTGTTATAATGGTATCTTTTCAAACAATTATAGACATCATTTGCTACTTTGCATCCAAGGGCCGCTGGCCCGACTACTCTCCATCCCTCGCCAAACAGATTGAGAAAATTGGACGACAGATTTTCGTTCTCGATGACAACCGAATCCGTCTTTATTGCAGACAGCATTTCCCTGTTCAGCAATGCCACAGACCAAGTGAGTAATACTCCTTTTGAGAGCTTTATGATAAGTCATAATTCGTTTTACTCTTATTAAACACTTTATTACATAAGAACCAATCAAAAAGGAATTTATTAATAAATTTAATAATGACATACTTAATAACGCTTCAAGGAAAACAAAGCTATAATTTTTCTATAAAAATTAATAGGAACTTATAATTTACTAAAGATTTTCAAATTATTCAGATTGATGAATAACTTAAGATCGTCACTTAAAATCCTTGCACCAATAAAAAATCATCATATCGCTCGGACCTATCAATCTGGATATTAATATAAAAAATAATGACATTTCCAAAGAAACTAAAGCTTAAATCTATTTTATATCATTTTTCACCCGTTAAAACCAACCCTCTACAATTAAAGGTTGTTTATTTCAAAATTCCGACATAATCTTTTTAGGAAAACAGGACTTAAATTTGTTGATAAAAATTAATAGAAACTTTTAATTTTTTAATAATCTTACCAAAATCTGTATTGGAATTAAAATCTAAACTTTTGTCATTTCCAACCCTTTAACCCATAAAATCCATCCCCTTTAATTAAAGTTTGTTCATTTCAATATTCCTACAAGTGTCGTCGGGTCATAGTTGAATTCTCCACATTTAAGATTCTATTTATCTCAGAGTAAACTCGGTAGTTCACAGACATAATTAATTGCCTTCACTCCTCGATAGTTTCTGAAATAGGAGCTATTTGTTCAAGCAAATCTTTGGTATTTACGTTAACCTATAATAAGGATATTGATTTCTATTTAACATTTGAAATTTAATTGATAAGAATGTTGATACATATATGATTCTATTTAACTTATGTCCTAAATTTTAAATTATAAATATAAATCGATATTCTTATGATATCGAAAATATTAAAGAGATATTCTAAATTAAATTTCCTCGATAATCAAAAGGACATTCCTTATCTCATTTCAATAAACTTGTCACTCTATTTCCATCTGATAATCATGAAACTCAACAGGTTGCTGTTCCCCAGCTTTACCAATTACCACCCCATCCCCGACCAGTTCAACAACAGAAGAGGGAACAGGAACCTACACCGGAACTGGTAACATTTCTCAATTATTAACTTCAAAGGGAAAAACTATAGATTTACTCCTTAAGGTTATGGGTATTACACCGGAGATGGTGATGAGTACGACAACTATGAGGATAACAACAACTATGGCGATGAGAACAACAATTATTACAACGATGAACCCCAAAAACGAAAACTGCAAAAACAAAGGCAAGGAAATAAGGCAAAACAAGTGAAAATAGCCTCAACGAAACTCACTCAAACTGTAAAAACTACAAAACAAAAGCCTACAAAAAACAATAAATCCGCTGGAAGCACTGTAAAACCACCACCACCAACCGTATTGAAAAGAATCATCAGGAGTCCTCAGGAAAATTGGAAAAATGATCAGGTTGTTTCTTTCTCGAAGAGATTAATGAATAACCAAAATTAAACTTTTAACTCAGAAATTTTTGTACGATTTTCAAATTTGGAGCACTTTGTAATACAATTTTTATCACAAAAATAAAAATGTTTTTAAAAAACAAGTGTTTTATTAAATCCTACTGAAAAGTAATTGTGATTCTCTTCAATAAAAACTTTATTTAAAACAACGAATTCCCGAAATTCTTAAAATAATATTCGCTTATTATTCAACATCATTAGTATTAGAAATTATTAAAGTTCTTTATTTAACAGTTCATTTTAAAGTAAACTTTTTATTCGAAAAATGTGATTTTTCCGCCTACAATCAACATATTGAGGTTATGTTAAAATTTCTTTTGTCTAATTTCCTATTTTTTTCTATTATTTGACCTTCTTTTTTAAGTTTCTCTACCAGTAATAAAAGTAAAATTACATCTTTAATTAATTTTGCACAAATATTGTTGTTTTTTTATCATGGTTTATTAAAACCGCCGTTTCAACATTAGAAACTCGAATCATATCAACTAAATTTGAATGCTTTTCTAAAGCTGGCAACCCTAATGTTGGGGAGAGAGACAACAAACACAAAAATTTTCTGTGTGTGTCTCTCTCTGTTTTGAAGCTCGCTCACTCACTCTTATTGAAGAAGAAGAAGTAAAATAGTGGAAAGAAGAAGAACTCTTCTCAACAACTGAACAACTGGCAAAAAAATACAGTACAGTGAGTTTCCGCTTGTTTTTCGTCCTTTTCGTCGAAACAGGACTGTGTGATGTGCGTGCTGTGAAAGGATTCCGAATCCCCTTAGCTGGGACCCCGTAAATTCGAAAATAGTTTGACACGTTGCAGATTTTGTGACTGTGGTGGTGTGTGAATGATGATAAGCCCGAAATGAATACTTTGTAGCCATAAAGTAGACAGAAACGCTGATTTTACGCGGCCGGACCATTATCAGGCCATCTCGACATTCCCGTCTGTTGATAAGACGAGCTCGGTGGCAGAGAAATGTGGCCGGAAAATCCTGAATCACGTTCGTGTCGCCAACACATTGACAACACGGCTGGCTACTACGATTTGAGAATAGAATAATTGTTGCTGCTGCTCGTATGAATTTCTAATTTTCCTCGGCTCGTCTCTGTTGTCTGTCTGTCCGGACGGCCACCTCAATTTCCCCATATTCCATGACCAGCGACAGAAAACAAAGGAAGAGGAAAATGTATTGATATGTACTTTTTTTATCAATTACATATTGGTCAAATCGGAACTATCCATGTAGTGGTGACACATTGCGTAAACACATTTTCGGGGTTTTTCTTCTTCAATTTTTGATGATTGTGTGGTCGGTCGAGTTTTGTTTTTGACACGTTGCAGCAACCGGGGTTTCTTCTTGCTGATTATTGCCCCCGTTGAATGACTGTGTCTTATCGGTGTTTGGCGATTTATGAATGAAAGTGTGGCTCGAATAGATGAAATTCGATAGGGGTCAGTTTCAAAGTGTGGATGTTTTGATGAGCGAAAACAAAAGTTAACCCCAAGTCGAGTAGAAATCACCCCTGGGCGCCAAGTACAGACAGGGGTGATTAGAAATAGGAGTTTTGAGAATAACTAAGTGATAATATGCTTAAATAGAACTTTTCATTGGCTATTTATCATTTTGTGGAAAACATTTGGCTACTATGATCTCGTAATTTACTTTTTTCCTTTTACTCTTCCAGTGGTACTGTAACGACTTGGAACGAATCAGGACTTCTCTATACTGAACATTTAACAACCAACCAACAACAATGGAGGATATCGCAGGTACACTTAATACCAGACCGGCTATAATTAGACCGAGAAATCATATGCTAACGATGATTTTCACTTTCTAGACTCGCCCATCATTCCGAATAACAATGATGAACAGCAGCAACAGGCGCAAGTGGCACCGGCAGCTTCTGAGAACACCTACGATGACCTATTCCCGGCCCTTCCCGACGGCGGTTCCCATTCCCTTGGCAGTGTTCCTTCCAATAAGATGAACAAGATGAAAGTGGGCAGCAGTCAAGTGACTCAGGTAATACCAAAAGAATAGCCAGTATATCAAGTTTCGTATTATTTACATTTTATACAAAATTCAATCAAAAATTACTCATTAGATCATATGTCTTAAAAATTTATAAAAACAACTTTTAATTAAAAGAAATTGAGAATGTTTATGCAATCACACTAAATTGATCGTCACAATCTAAGAAAAACTTCATTTAATCTTATCGGAGTTTTCTTTCAGTTATATCGGTTTATATTTCAATACCCAAGTTTATGTAAACAATATTTTAACTATAAAAAATAAATTAAACCAAACCGATATTGGTTATGATGTTTACTTGATAATTCGATTATCAAATTAATGGAATGCCATTATAATTTACTATTGAGAAAAGTAATTGCAAAACGTGATTTTATTCCTATTTGTAAAAACTGATTTCATTGCAGTTTTATTATACTGTCTACTAGGTTAAATTAGTTCTGGATTGTGATAAGCTCAGTAGTAAAAAATACAAACTTTTTAACATCATTTTCCGTTCTTTCATTTCAAATTTCGTAGTCCAACTTAAAATCAATCTTAGTAACCAACACGTTATTCACAGAATTATTAAAGTTTAAGAAGAAAATGTTTTAAGCGATCTTTTACAAGTAGAATAAGTAAATAAGATCATGTTACAATCAAATGATTAACAATCATTAAAAACCAATTCCCTTGCCATTCCACAGGTGTTCACGGTGCCGGGCAAGGAGCGGAAAATGGAATCGGACAAGTTTGGCGAGCGTGAGTCGTTGCGCACGTGCCAGAACATCATGAAGGACACGGGGGCTCACATAGAGATCTCTAGCTCAAAGGACATGACGTTGACGTTTGTGATCACGGGCAAGCAGAGCGAGGTGATGGAGGCGCGCCGCAAGATTTTGCTCCACTTCCAGACGCAGACGAGCAAGCAGATTGCCCTTCCCAAGGAGTGCCGGGGTCATATTCTGGGCCGGAAGGGGGAGCGGCTGAAGGAGCTGGAGAAGATGACGGCGACCAAGATATCGATGCCCGTTGCCACGGACGAGAGCGAGATGTTGACCATCACGGGAACGCCGGAGGGGATCGAGAAGGCGGAGCACGACATTCGTCAGATTGTGGCGGAGCAGAGCAAAAAGTCGGTGGACCGGATCAAGGTGCCGAAGATCTACTACCCGTTTATCCTGGGACCGCATAATGAGAAGCTCAACCGGATGATGGAGGAGACCGGAGCGAAGATTAATGTGCCGCCAATGTCCGTGGATAATACGGAGATCATTATCACCGGGGAGAAGGAGAGCGTCCAAGCGGCGAGGAACCGCATTGACCAGATTCATAAAGAGATGGAGAAGACGTGCAAAATTGTCAGTGTGGAAGTGCCCAAGGCCCAACACAAGTACATTTATGGCTACCGGTGGGCGACAATCCACGAGATTCTATCTTTAACCGGTGTTTCTGTAGAGCTTCCCCCCAATGACGTGATGACAGACACGATCACGCTAAGGGGACCGCAAGAGTGCCTAGGAAAGGCCCTCTCCCTGGTCTATGAAAAGGCAAACAGTGTGAGATCGGTGCTGCTCGACGCTCCCTCTTGGATTCACAAGTACATTGTGGGCAGAAAGAGGCCCAAGGACTGGGCTACAGAATACCCAGACGTTCACATTGACGCGGACAACGACAAGATCAAAATTGAGGGACATCCCGAACAAGTGGATAAAGTCAGTGAAGAGGTGTCGAAATTAGTCGAGGATTATGTGACAAAATACCGATTTTGGGAAATGGAGATCGATCCCAAGCACTCAAAGCATATAATCGGAAAAGCGGGCTCAAATATTAACCGTCTCCAAGAGGAGCTCGGTGTTCAGATCTTCCTGGAGGAGACTAAAGGAGTTAAAAACACCATCAGAATTGAGGGACCCCATGAATCGATTTCAAAGGCGGAGAAGGAGATCAGAGAGAAGATTGATAAACTAGAGAATGAAAAGGAAAAAGACGTCATTATTGACCATAGGCTCTTCCCCAAGTTGATTGGTGCCAAGGGAGAGAAAATTAAAGAGATTCGCGACAAATACAAGAAAGTCCAAATCACGTTCCCTAATTCTAATGAAAAGACCGACATTGTGAAGCTGAGGGGACGAAAAGACGAGGTCGACGCTTGCCACAAACACCTCATGAAGATAGTGAAGGACATGCAAGAGTCTGCCTTCATGCTAGAGGTGCCCATCTTTAAGAAACTCCACAGATATATTATCGGGAAACAGGGTGTAAATATCAGAAAGATCCGCGAAGACACGCACACTTCCATTGATTTACCTGCTGAGACAGAGGAGAACGACGTCATTGTGATTACGGGTAAGAAACAGGATGTCTTTGAGGCGAGAGATAGGATTTTGAAGATTCAAAACGAGTTGGGAACAGTTTCGACTGCGGAAATTGACATTCCCACTGAATATCATCTGTTCTTGATCGGAGTTGGTGGTAAAATTGTGTCCCAAATTATGGAGGAGTGTGGCGGAGTTTCAATTCGTTTCCCCAGTCAAGAGTCCAAGAGCAGCAAAGTCATGATCAAGGGCTTGGCAGAGGATGTGGAGAAGGCGAAACAGCAGCTTCTAAAATTGAGCAAAGAACAACAGGAGAACTCCAAAACGACAATCGTCAAAGCCAAACCCCAATACCATAAATTCCTGATTGGCAAAAATGGAGCAACAATCAAAAAGATTCGTGAATCAACGGGAGCCTATGTCATTATTCCATCGGCAGACAGTGAGGATAATGAGTCGATTACGATTATTGGCAAAGAGGCGGACATACAAGTGGCCAAACAGCAATTGGAGGCGATTCTCAAGGACATTGACAACATTGTCGAGGACACAGTGGAGGTGGACCCCAAACACCATAGGCATTTTATGCAGAGAAGGCGAAAGATTGTGGATAAAATCTCGGAAGAGTGCGGTGGAATAACGATCTCCTTCCCCAGGAATGGTGAAGAGAGCAGTGTGGTGACTCTAAAAGGTGCTAAAGATTGTATAGAGGTGGCCAAGGCGAGGATCCTGGAGATTGTCTCTGATTTGGAGAATCAGGTAAGAAATTCTAATTCTTTATTTAAGACACTAGCCTTTTTTAACGAGGAAATGTGTGTGAAATACGAGCCGTTAGGTGAGTTTTTCAACATTTCCGATTTAAAAAACAGATGCGTTCAATTGCTTGTATTACTTAGTTTTTAAATATATTCACACATTTAAGTCAAATTTTGAGGAGTCATCAGTAAATCCATCTTATTTTGGAACAGAAGTCGGATAATTATATAAATTTTCGACATTTATTTAGTTCAATTTATATTATTCTGGCTTACTACATTAAATTTTTATATTCTCACAGTCAAAATTATAAAAAAAAGTGGCTTTTGAATTTATGTTTCAAGACAAGTTCTGAAGAAAAGTAGCTATCAGTATCAGTTCACACATTTCTTACATAAATACCTGTTATACCTAAAAAATGATACCTGATTCTAAGTAAATAATTTTTCTGGACAGCCGATAGCCATCTTGATACTTTTATTATATAGTGAGATTGTTTTATTTACTGTTGACATAGTATTATTTAGAAAATTAATGCTTTGGCTATGTTAAGTGATTGAATTTTTCCACCCAATTGTATACCACTTGTACATATAATTACATTTAGACGTTTTTCTTTTAATATTTCATTAGGTAACGATTGAGTGTGAAATCCCGCAAAAATTGCATCGTCAAGTGATGGGATCGAGGGGTAAGAACGTGCAGGATATTACAGCCCGATTTGATGTCCAAATCAAGTTCCCTAGTCGGAATTTGGGAGGTGCTGGAGATGGAGCGAGGAATGAAACTTCGGGCGAAAATGCCGAATCCATTAACGGTGACGTGATGAACGGAAGTCTAAATCCTGACTCGATCAAAATCACGGGCACCCCGGCCAAGACAGAGGCGGCTAAAGAGGCACTCCTAGGATTAATCCAGGAGATCAGTGTCCCGTACGAGATGCACAAACAGATTATCGGTCCCAAGGGACAAAAGGTGCGCGAACTGATGAACCAGCACGATGTCTACATTGAATTGTCGCCCGCGTCTGAGAAGCTGGACCTTATCAAGATTGTCGGTGCCCCGGAGAATGTAGAGGAGGCGAAGAATTCCATTGCTAAGCGCGTCGAGGAGATCGAACTGGAGAAGAAGGACAGGGAACTCAAGTCTTTCGAGCTTAAAATCGAGGTCGATCCATCTTATCACAATAAAATCATCGGGCGAAAGGGAGCCGTAATCAATCAAATTCGAGCCGACTTTGACGTCCAAATTTCCTTCCCCGCGCGCAACGAAGAAATCGACAACATTGTCACAATCCAAGGGTGAGTGTTGACTGGAAGAGATTGGCATTGGCGATAATTTGAAATTGATGTCAAATACGAGTAATAATGAAAAGAAAAAGTAAATTTTTGCATTTGGCGATTGGCAACAAGAAATTTGCATTTGATGAATTTATAAATGTCAAGTGAATTTATTCGTTTTATTCGTAATTAAGTGCATCTAGAGGAAGTTTTAAAAATACTCTAGTATTGTTAGAATAGTTATTCATTCAACTAATTTTAAACACTAGCGAACTTGTGTTAAAGAAGACCCGTGTGTTAACTAATGTTTATCGACCGTATTTATTCAAAATTTTATCGATTATAAACAAAATTAACACAAAAAGTTTTAAAAAATAATCGTTTTTATTACATTCAAATTAATTCTTTGTCACACATACCCAATTTTTGTCCCTGTTTCATTTCCAAAATTACGAAATGGTAGAGAAAATTATATCTGGCCGTATCTCATTTCTACATATAAACTATCATCACTCGCTTTTTTAAAATAATCGTTGTTCATTCTCAAAATCAGTTGTTTAAAAGAGATATATTGATTTTATAAAACGTCTCATTTATATATTAATTTGATTAATCTGATAAAAATCTGTCACAATACTCTAGTATTGTTAGAATAGTTATTCATTCAACTAATTTTAAATACTAGCGATCTTAGTGTTATTTATAACTAGGAAATTATGTAAAAAACGCCGTTACGCGAGTTAAAAAATGAATGTTATTGCGGACTTAAATTTTGCAAATTCCATAAAAATATGTTTCACAAATGTTTCAAGTGAAATCTTTAATTGTAACAGTTAACGGTTGGAATTCAAACTAATATAGTTAGTTTCCTCTTAACTTCTTGGGCATAAAGCAAATTCCTATCTTATTGTTGTTATTGTTCTATTAATTTGCAACGTAATCACGGTCCTATGGCATAGCCGAGACCAATATTTTGTGTAGTTTAAAGGCAACAATGGCGACCAAATTTTGACTTTGAGACGAATTTGTTGGATAGTTTATGACATTTTTTTCACTAGCGAAATAAAAATTCAAAATTTTCACTGAGTGCCATAAAGTGAAACATTACGAAAATGGATATCGAAAAGTATTGATTGTTTGAAGAAAATATGTATAAAACACGGTCGATAATTTTTATTATACGCATTGTGGTTTTTTATAGTCACTACCAAGCAAGTGTTAATAAATATTATTTGTCCTACTTCTTCCAGATACGAGGAATCGTGCTACAAGACTAGAGATGCAATTATGAAAATTGTAAACGAATTGGATTCGGTGACAAAGGAGTCTCTTGAAGTGGATCCTCGAATTTTGCGGACGCTGATTGGAGCGAGGGGTAAGAACATTCGCCAGGTGATGGAGGACTACAAGGTGGAGATTAAGATCCCGCGATCGGATGATCCAAATCCGAATGCGATCATGATCATTGGCCTGGACGAGAACATTGCCGAGTGCAAGCAGTACATCATGAACTTCCAGGACGAGTTTATGGACAATGTGGCGTACATGCACAAGCCGCAGCACGTGACTCTGAGCCAGGCGTTTGAGGATGTCCTGACGCCGGCCTCGAAGCCCTCAGACTCGAGGGAGCCGAAGCACGGATTTGTGGTGAAGGGGGCGCCATGGGGCGGACAGCAGAACAACAGGAGTCGCCAAGCTCCGAAGCAGCAGCAGAAGCCCAGCAACCCTTCCTCCCATGTGGATTTCCCCGAGTTCGGCCTAAATGCTAACAACGCTGCTCCAGCCACGGAGACAGAGGGAGAAAATGCTGCAACAGCTAATTTCTGGGGACAGCCGCGGTAAGCGCCAAGACCCAAGGGGGTTTTAGTGGGAAGGGAGAGAAAAAGAGAGAGAAATGTTTGTAGTTAGATTGTCTTTGAAAGAGAGGAGGGAATTGAAGAAGAGGGGACATATGGGCTCGATCCATATTTGTTGGAATTGTTCTATTTTCAAATAATTAAAAATAATATTAATAGTAATTTAAAAAGAAAAACACAGTACCGGTTTAAAACAGAAGAGAAGAAAGAAAACAGCAAAGGAAAGATCAAATTCGTTGTCTTGTGCTGGAATTTAGTTGTTTATTGGTTATGTTTGTTTTTATGTATTTGGGCGGTAATAATCTTGATTTATTTGATCAATATTGAATTTCATATAGTAAACAGCAGCCCGGTCAATCACAGAACAAGTTGAATGAATGATGTGCAAATTTATTTATACTTAAACAAAGTTTTTTGTTTCAATTGTATTGTCTTTTTCTCTTTTCAATGTTTTTTTTTCCTTTTGATTGTTTGAATTATTGTAAATTGATATTGAGAATTGATAGAGAGAGGAGTAGTGAAAGACCAATATTGATGAAGATTATAATGAAAGAAAGACAAAATGAATTGTTAGTTCCTGGTCTGGTGGGTGGGTGAAGTTCTATAATGTTGGAGTTGTAGAAGAGAAAGAGAGACAATCCTAAGTTGATAATTCTAACCAATAATCCAATATTTTGACCGTAATTATTATATTAATAAAGAAAAAAAAATCCTGAATAAAAGAGATTTCTTGTGCCAAATCGAAATTGAACGCGGGAAGGTTGATTGTTTAATTTGTTTCCAGCAATTTGTTCTCTCTTTTTATATGCATATTTATAGAAATAGTAATTGTGTAACCAAACAAAGAAATGAATACGTTAAATTATGTCCTTGAAATTAGAAGAAGGATGCTGGGGGATTGGGGGTGTTTGAGGGAATAGAATGGTAAAAGTAAATGGAGAAACTAATGCAAAATTGTACACAGCAATAAGCCTAAATATTTGTTTCCAAGTTTTTATACTCTTATATAAAATTTATATTTATTATATACCGTACATGTAAAAGTAAAAAGTCCTTGGATTGTCTTTGATATATCCTTAAACATTTCATTGTGAAGCAAAAAAAAACAATTGTAAAAACCCCGATCGATTCACAAATTGATTATGTTTTCTAAAAGAAGAACAATTCTATCATAATAATTATATTATTGCTAATCTATTATATATAATTAAAGTTTTAAAAGAAACTACAAAATGAAGAAAAAGCATCCAAGCGTGTGGAACGACGACGACGGAAACTTATGCCTTATATGATAATTTTTTCGGTGAGAGGGAAACTACTAATTAGATGTAGCGCTAAATCAATCTATAATTCAGAATAATTATTACTGCTACCTAATATTCGTATAATTATATAAATCAATGGTTATTTTTTATTTAAAATTTATTCTTTTCCTCCCTTGTTTTTTTTTCTTTTTCTAGTTTATTAATTGATACATTTATATTTTTTCTATTACGATAATTTTTTGTATGTTTAATTTAGCCCTCATTATTATTTGAATGTGCTGCTTTTATAATTGAAGAAGCCAAGAGCGATGATGATGAAAGTGAGAAACTAATAAAAAATACAAGTGGTCACACACTTTTAAATATTATAAATAAAGTGAATGTAATTGTGAAGGCGCGAACGCGAAAGAAAGCAGGAGAGAAACTGAAGGGAGCAGAAATTAATATTGAGGACAAGGTCCTAACTGGTTGAACTTTTTTTATACCTAATAAATATATATAAATATGATCTATTGAATTATATTATTTGAAACTGTCAATATTTTACGATTAGGTAAAGATGATGGGAGAACGTAATTTTGGATGGAGATCGGATGAGATGAACAGAAGGCGGTTTTAAATTAAATTAACAAATCTCCATAAATAACATACACACACACAAAAACACTACAATCGAAAATAATTTTATTAAAAAAAAAAGAAATGGAAAGATTGAGAAACAAACAAATGACTGAAAATACTTGTTAAAATACTTTTTATCATCAATATATAGGAATATTATATATATTATATATGGAATAAAAAGATTTTTAATAAATCCATCGTGTTTTACTCTCTTTTTACCTTTCAGAGGAATAAAATTATATTTAAGTTGAAACTTCTGTAACGAATCAAAATTTGATTTAATTTCTTTTTTGGCTAATAAAAACAATTTAATATAAAGTTTAAAAAACAGAACGCCAGGGTGGTTCAGTTGGTTAAACGTTGTCACAGAATTCAACTCGGTTGGCCCGGGATGGAACCCTGATCAGACAGTAATTTTTTCTTTCGAGTTTCATTACTCGTTTTCACTAACAACATTCTGTGAATGATCTTTGTTTAAATACATTTGCAATAATTAATATCCCCGGCCTTAACTGTCGAACAACTATGTAGTATCATTAATACTATTCGTTCGATCCCAGACAGGTTTTCAAAGCTGGGTTGGTGTGCATAGAGATAAACCGGATCTTTCTATAATACAGTTGGACCGGCATAATTTGGCCCTATTAAGCGATTGGAAAATAAAAGCTAGAATTTGATCATTGAACATGTATTGTGTCCTGTCAACCAAACAAATCTGAGCGTTAATTCTCATCCGGTAATAACGAACGAAAAGAGAAGTAAATAAGAAAACGGAATGAATTTAGCAATATATTTTATAATTAAATATGATTCTGTATGTAGTGATGAATATATTGGTGACCAAAAAATTTACAACAGAGTGACGTGTAAACTTTTGCGGTGCAATCAAATCGGCAAACACACACATGTGAGGAGAAATTTTTTTGCGGGGTTTTCCTACTCTTTTCACTATTTCAGTCGATTAAATAAGCGTAGGGCACATGGTCAAGATTGGAGTGAATAAAATTATACAAAAGACTGAGTTGTCGTCACTTGCAACTCTTTGGAATAGTGATCTTGGCCACCGAACGGCCCTTTAAAGCGATGGGTTTGGCTCCATTAAGCGATGAATTTTTAATGTATTTATATACGGCCGATCCGTTCCTAAGCATTTTGGTCCAATAAAGCGATTGTTCCTATTAACCGTGGTCCTAATAAGTAGCGTCCACTGCACTAGTAATTTACTGCCACTCAATGAAATGATACAGATGATATTAAGAAAGAGATGGTCTGCTTCGTAGTATGTGTTATCTGTTACAGTGGTTAAAATCTGTCAATAAATAGCCTCAATATAGAAACCATTCTTCATGGTATTATAGCATCATAACCAATAAAGATTCATAAACATGATGTTCAATTCTCAATTGTGAAAGATTGCTAAATAAATAGATATGGTATTTGAAAACTTTGATTACGTAAAAGTTAAAACCAATTGGACCGGCAACAGACGCACATTGAATCGAGGCCTAAGGAAAAA